>CAJNIZ010011033.1:0-11454 GCA_905231905.1 Symbiodinium pilosum | reverse complement strand
CATGGCTATTCGTAGCACTGACTCCCTCCTGTGGTCTTGCGCGCCCGATGCGCCGGCGCTCAGTCGCTGCCACTTAGCTGTTCACAAGCCGACTAGGATAGACTGGCTGTGCTGGAATGGAATAGTAATAGTAGTAGTAGTAGTAGTAGTAGCAGTAGTAGTAGTAGTAGCAGCAGCAGTAGTAGCATTAGCAGGAGCAGTAGCAGCAGCAGCAGCAGCAGCAGCACATAGTTGAAGATGATCATGCTCATGCAGCTATGCAAGATATCTAAATCTACAAGTTGAACACGCCCATCCTGCATCGACGCGGCCAGGCTGTTGACCTTGCTCTTGGGGTTTATCTTGGTTCCCCTACTACCCCTTACCCCTAAACAAACCCCTCCTAGGTTCCCCCTAATTAGCCTGAATTTGCCCTCACCTGTATTCAAGCAACCTCAGGTAACGGGGGGACCTAAAGGGGGTAAAATCTAAAGCTTAAAGCCTAAACCCTAAAGCCTAAACCCGGTGGGAGGGAACTCACGAATTGACTGGTTGTCAGTACACGGTTCAGGGCTTAGGCCATGACCATAAAGGGATGGAAAAAGAAATGGGAGGCTCTGATTATATAGGCCAGGATATAGGTACCCATTTTGGTAGTATTAGGGGTATATTGGGGCTATATGGAGATAATGGAAAAGAAATTTGAAACTACTACAATGGGCTATATAAGGTTTTGGGCTTAAGGATTTACAAAGCAAACAAAATCTGAAACACGTCCCAAAGACCTGTTTGCTTACAACACAAATTCAGGGACTTGGACTTGTGCGCATGGCTGATTCGCAGAATTGGGGGCAGGGGCATTCGGGCATAGGGCTAGGGGAATGAACGTGATTGGGGCCGTCACCAGGCAAACACCCAAACCCCCTGACAAGCACCCAAGCCACCTCATCCCTGAACCCTAAACTTTCCTAAATCCCGCATATCCCCAAGGAGTCGATATGTCCCCCTAAATGCCCTTCTGTCCACCTTTGCAGTAACCATTGCCGGGACCATGTCAGTTCCTCCAAGCCCCTCTGGGAGCAAGCTTGGACTTCAGCGAAACCAGCCACGCGGTTTAGGGGTTTAGGGTTAATGCTTTAGGTTTTAGGGTCTAGGGTTTAGGGCAAGCTGCTGTTATGGTTTTTGTTATTATCTTTTGATTGGTATAACTCATATAATATGTACACGTTAGCGTTATTATGAATGTTACTGGTGATAGTAATGCTCCGGCCTTTGCTCTTAATGTTATCATCGCTATCTTGCGGTATCACATTGTAGGATGTTTTTGGTTTTGCTTTTGCAACAACCCTTGGGTTGTTCTCAAATTCTGGGTCCTCTTGGGTTATACATTCAATTACGACACACAAAATTTAGGGATACCAAAAATGGGACCCTAGTTTTGGGAACTACCCATTTTCCACCTTGCAGTGAAGGCTTTTCCGCTAAGCATTCCTGAAGCCCCTCATATGTCACTCTCTTTCAGTCACCTGGCTGCTTGTGCTGTCTCGGCTTAAGATTTAATGTTCATGATGAGAAGCCCTGCGATACATTTTTTGAAAATCCTAAATAAGCCCTATATTCCCTACATTGCCTAAACCCATGTCCCTAAACCCTAAACCCTCAGCCCTGCACCATCTGCCTGAAAGCCTTCTGAAACTGCAAACGCTTCCTACATGCATCAACAGTCGGTAGCCGCAAGAAACCCACAAACATAGAGGCCCGTATAGCCCTCTTGATAGGATGGTAGCCTTTGTAGGCCCCCCTCTTGGAGAGTGTAATCATCAAGTAAATTCTTCTTTGCGGCATAGGGCGTCAAGCAGCCCTATACCCTAAATCCTAAATCTTCAACCCTAGATCCCGAAATTCCTAAATCCCTAAATCCCTAAATCCCTAAACCCTAAACCCTTAACCCTAAATCCTAAATCCCTAAACCATAAACCCTAAACCCTAAACCCTCGTCCATGAAGACCGAAAGCCTTAAGCTGCGCAGCCTTGCTCAAACAGTGAACTCAATTAACCCGTCAGCCTCAACCGTTAAGACCCGCTCTAGGGTTTAGGGTTTAGGGTTCAGGGTTTGGGGTTCCGTAAACTCCAAACCTGAAACCTTAAACACTAAACCTCCAGCCCTAAACCCTAGACTCTAAACCTTAAACCTCGAAGCTTCAATCCTACCCCAAACTTCGAACCCTAAACCCTTGACCTGCAGCCGTAAGCCCTAAAGCTGAAAATCGTGAAAATTCTCAGCTGCTCACGGGAGTTCCGCTGAAGGAGAGCAGCTGCTCGAACCGCGCAGGCCGCATCTCCTACAGACCCAGGCTGGTTTTAAGACCAAGGATTTACTCTAAACCCTTAAACCCGGAACCCTAAAACCCCTTAAGGTGTATGACTTAGGGTTGACTCATAACGGAACTCCCAAAATGTGATCTATGGCTCGTATGCGCTTACTCAAACCCCCCACTAAGTCCTAAAGATCCATTAAACCCTAAACCCTAAACCCCAAACACACAACCCTAAACACAACCTTGAAAAATGAACTAACTCTCATTAAAAAGGCCCTCCATCCAGTGTTTGGGGCTCAAGTATGGAAATTTTTCTGCCAGGATCATTGCTCATGCAAAAAATACGGTTAAGGGCTTGGAGTACTTCAACTGCTGTGCAAGAAATGTGGGTTTCAGGTTCGGGCCTGGCATTTTATGGGCTCAAGGATGATCAGTAGCACAAAATGACGGAAACAGATAAACATGAAGCAACGAGAAAACAAGCCCACTGCGGTATGCCAGAAATCGGCATCCTATATATTAAGCGGCCAGAGGTTACAAACAACTCAACGGATGCTACGTAAATGCGAGCCAACGCTTAACTTTTTTGGTTGGCTGGCGACTGAAGAGACCACAATAAAAACAGAGTTAGTGTCCAAAAAGGTTGGCTTCAAGCTGCAAACAAATTCTCAAGGCTCGGGACTTATGCAAATAACGGACGGAAGCAAGTTCGAAGGTGCATCTTGATAAAGCAGGAGCTCACAAAAATGGCAAAAAAAGATACGGCTTCGAAGCTTTGGAATTTATGGCTACTAGTTTCGCATCCCTACTAAGATGAACAACAAATATAGCCTTTAATCATGGGTGGGGGCTGTCACGACCGGCAGTGCAACCAGTCCTGCACTGCATACTTCAGTTGTTCCAACCAAGGGGAACAGCCCGAGCAAGAATGAAAGCAATGTCATCCTCGCAACCATCCTCAGTCAACGCTTTAGGGTTTTGAGTGTAGGCCAACTTCTGAAGATTTATTATAAGACGAAATGTCTAGGTATTTAAAGTCCAGACAAGTGCATGGCCAAACAAACAGCGAGGATGTGATCTTTTGAAATTGAGCTGGAACCTGAAATAATTCCGTGCTAAAAAAGTTGACCATCTTCAAGAGATTCTTATTGCGATTCCATATGAATTCCCCGGTGCTTTACTACAAACCCTAAACCCAAATAACCGTCAACCTTTTTTATAAACCCTGAGCCATGCTTCAGGAGATTGCAAAGTGATAACACACAAATTTTGTTTCATACCAGACCAGACATGTGCTTACCTTCCCCCAAACTTCGATGGAAGCGCGAGCAAGATCCTATCAAGAACACTGGGACTCGATCTTCGTTTGGGTGCAGAGTTTAAGGCGATACACCTGCGGCCAAGGGGCACAGGAAGATCACGAGGCACCGGTTCCAACATAGTGAAAGTGCGTGCTTGAAACTGAAATCAGCGCGAATACACAAAACAAACATGCTCGACAACTCGACATCATCTTCCTTGAACCTTCGCACCTGACATGCTAAATAACCTTCATTAACGCGCAAACGACCGTGATGCGCATTGCTCACGGAATCTTACAGCCTTTTAGTTTCAACTCACTCAGATCTGGTTGAATGCCTTGCGAACTAAAGCACCTGGAGCAAACATGAAACAAACAAATGGAATCTCATAAGAATATCTCGCCGAAGTATATCAAATAAAATTTGCAATGATTCAGCACGTGCAGCTCAACTGATGGCATACTGTCCACCCCTCTTTTTTGTCAATGGGCATAACTCACATCATGCTCCAGGTTTTGCTTGCCCCGAGCGTCTGGGTAGGCCAGGAAATATTAAAATTACATGGATCCCGAGCAAACTGGATCGTGATAGAAATTAGAGCGGGCTGGGGTGGGTCAACTGAAATCGTCTCAGGTGACCTTGAAGCGGACAATTGCAAGCTTGATGAAGTTGAAGCGCGTACTCAAACTTGAAACGCTTCCCTCAACAAAACGAAACTTGAGCTCATAAAATAAAAGCACCTCAAACAAGCATATGTTGAACCTTAGCTTGATTTCACTTAAATTTGGCTACGTGCCTTGAGAATGAAACACTTGGAACAAACATAAGACACAAAAATTGAAAACTCATAAGAATCTCTCGCCAGGAGTACATCAAATAGACCCCCCCCCCCGGTAGGCAGTACCTTTTGCCTAGCACTGAGTAAAAATATGAAATCTTAATATGACTCCCAACAATGCGGCTAGTACCAGCAGTAGTGATAGTAGTTTGGGTCCTGCCCGCACCCAGTAGCAGTGTATTATCGGGCCATATTTCACGGGGTCCAAATATGGTTACATTCGAAATATTCTGCAGCTGTTAATGAGTGAGAGCAGTATCCAAATAGCGGGTGTCGTCATCTTGCATGGGGCAGTTTCACAACCGTTTTCTCCCCGTGCGAACCTTCCGAACTGTGCGCTTAAGCGCAACATCAACTCGTCTCTTGTGAGACAACACCTATAGGGTTCAGGGAGACGTGCTGTTTGGAAGATGCACCCTTGCGTGTACGGAACTACCCCCAACCCCTCCTCTTATCCCAACCTATCGTCGTTGTAATAAATACAAGCAAAATGTAGTGCCTGGGGGATTGAGCGCCATCAAACAGTCTCAGTATTTGCAATCGACTCAGCACATGCAACTCAACTGATGGCATACTCTCTGCCTCTCTCTTTTGTCAATTGGGATTGCTCGCCTCATGCTCCAGGTTTTGCTTGCCCCTGCCTCGTCACTCGTTCTGCTTCAAGCGAAACATTCCAAAAAATTGGCCTCAAGCTCAACCTTTCACGCAGCAACCAGAAGCGGGCGTGTAATGTCCTATGGACAGCGGGCGCTTATGGCCCACGTCGGGAGCAGGCATGGTTTTTCTCTGACAGCTAGTGGTCCACTAACCTCTGCATTGGGCGCTGTTTGTCCGGCTCTAACGAACTGTGCATAGTGTAGTTTACAGTCTTTTTCCCCCAAGCACATGTTGTACAGTTCGAGCACATTATTTTGTGGCTTAAAGAGGACTAACAGTTTCTAGGCCAGGCTTCTTGAAGAACCTAGTGTACCTAAAACATGCAGTGCGTTACGGCGCCATGCCACCCCAGAAGGGCCGGACGTCAAAGGCAGCGGCAACATTGTGGTTTTCTCGCTCTTACTCACCAAGTGTAGCACTAATTCGGCCCTTTCGCAAAGAAGAAAAACAGTGTGGCCAGACCAGCAGAGGCAGCTGCAGCATATTGGCTTTCTCACTCTTGCCCACCATGCGCCACAGCATGTCTGCTGCAGAAAAGCTCCACCGGCGCAATCCCTAAGCAGAGGAAATCCCCGTTGCTCATTCCTGTGGCTAGCCAGGCCATTGACAAATTTTGTTCACGAGGAGCCTCGCTAGCGCATCAATTCCGATGGTCGGTAGAGCTAAAGAGCACTCAGAATGGTATAGAGCCTCCCGGTCACTATACATCAAAAGTCGAATTATCGCCAAAGACGGCAGTCACGTGGCAGACAGTCAGACGAATTTCCCGCGAGAGCTCAAAATGAGAGAACCAACCCAACACCAAAACCCGAAAACACCCAAACAAAACAAGCACATAACACGAAAAGGCAGCTCGCAAGGTAGAAAATGGCATTCAAGATAAAATGTAGAATAGTGGTGAGACCAACGAAGGTGAAACATTATCCGAAAAGACCCGAAGGATCTAAAAGCGCATTCTCCAATCAACTAAGCACATCAAGGTAGGGACTCAGGAAAATCCAGCGTCTTCTTTCCTTTGAATTGAACGCTACAAACTGTACAAAAAGCTAAGCTCAAGTAGAGCGGTTGAGTTGCGGTGGCAGGGTCTTCATCCCAATCCACCAGTTTCGGCCGCTCCCATCGGCTGCCCATCATCTCCTCTGGGTTGGCCTGCGATAACCTACACGCAGCCCGGACCTCTCAGAAGCGAGGGACTGAGTGAGGTCATGTTGCGGCAGGCCTTCAAGCCACGTCCTCCAACCGCCATCAATTTCTCTGGCAAGCGTACTCTGTGGCCATCCATGAGAACTGACCCCTTTCTTGGCCATCAAGGATCTGGAAGGCGAAACAGAGCACAGGGTCCTGGATTTGTTGCCATTGTTCTTTAGCCCAAGACGTCCGCCTCTGCTCGTACTGGGTAGGCATATTGTTTACACGCCATCGCATATGTCAAGGCTAGGCCTCAAATCATCGTCCGGGACACTCAAGGTGGCGCCGAACCCTGCCGAGGCGAGGTTCTGAGCTGGCTGAGCGGCTCTTCATCATGGCCACAATGGTTGAGTCATAAGTATCTGTGACGACTGACCAAGTTTGCGTGGGATAGTGGATTCTGGCCACTGCTGCTTCGCAAGGAGGGAGGTAAGAGCCCAGTGTTGGACGCTCTCAGTTCCTTTCGTAGACCGCCCAAGACGGCTTGTCATCCACCGTGGATGCAGAAAAAGCTTTGTCGGGGCGCTGACCAGCTGGCCACAGGTGCCTCTAGGGCCGGAGGATTATCTTCCAAGGAGTGAGTGGGACGGTGATCAACGGACCATGGTCGGTATCCCGATGTTTAGGAGACTAGACTGGAAATGGGGAAGGCCGAACGTAGATCGAACAGCGTTCCCAAAGCTTTAGCTGGCAGCTCGATCCGTCTTCCTTCCGTTTGGAATGATTGCAAGTCTGACGGCCAATATCAAAGATTAATTTAACTCGGAGGATAGCACTCCAGGGCCTGATGGGATCCCGTATGCCTACTACAAGTGCTACCAACCGAAACTGTTGATATTTCTTGCTCTCCTCGAGGACTGCCAAATCGGTACCCTGCCGCCAGCCCTGCAGGGCCTTGTAGTTCTTCCAAAGGCCGACTTCGGGCGCAAAGCAGATAACTATCGACCACTCGATATGCCCGACTGCATAGATAGGCTCCTCGATTCAGCTGTCTACGCAGTAGCAGCTGAGGCTCTTGGGCCATGCCTGCACCCTGCACAGTCCCTCGTAAATACCTTCAAAGAACCACCAGGAAACTATGCCACAACGCAGGACATTGCTTGACAATAATACTCAATTACAAATAGTAATGCTTACAGACCTTGCCAAGGCTTCCGAGAAGGTCAATCCAGGGTGGCTACTTGATATACTTCAGGCTAGAGCTGCCCCCTATTGGCTATATTGCTACACCAAACATCTACTATTTGGGAGGCGCACCAAGTGTCGAGCGCAAGGGCACCTGCTTCTACCAATTACTCTCAGACAAGGTCTTGCCATGGGACGTGCAACTTCTGTCCTTCTGTTTTGCTTAGCCATGGACCCCCTGATAGTCACGCTTAATAATATGCCTCGCGCACTAGCTCTGAAGGTCGATATGGACGACAATGGCACAGCAGGCACAGGAGTTATCTGGAGAGCGCAGCGCCAGCAAACTTCAGCGACGCCGGCATACTGGTGCTTCATCATTCCAGCCTGCTAATACTGATGGAACTCCACTTCGGGAGGCCATCCTGCTAGACGCACTCGGCGAATTACCTTGGTGTGAGCAATATGGCGACGACCATTTTTTTTTGGTCCGTATGGGCGCTACTCTTAATTCCGGAGTCAGTCGCCAGTAAGACACGAAGTGTAGATAAAAGCACAAGACACTAATTAAGATTAAGCCAAAAAACAGGTATAAATACCAACATTCATGAAGGTACTTCGAGTCTCTGACGAGCCGACTACTGAGTCTTCGGCAATCATCTTGTGTGAAAGCCATCCGCAATGTCGGAATCCTTACGTAGGCGCATAATGAGAAGAGACAGTAAGACAATAAGACAACCGTAAAACAACAAAATAACAACAATAAGACAACACAATCTCATTTGTATCGACATAAACTCATGAGACTGCTAAACTCCAGTAAGCAGATAAAACATCAATAAGCACATACGAAGTGCCGGTAGCACCCAACATACTGCTATGTGTTGTGCCTTTGGTGAAACTCTCCGTTAACAAACCAAGTAAGAGAAATAAGGGAAACATGTTTTAAAATATTTATAAGGGTTTCGTAGAACGCGCAAAAGATCTCCACCGGGCTGGAGGTTTCGTGACCCAAACCCGCAGGGAGATGTTTGTGCTGGACTTGGACACCAATGGGCGCATAAGTCCTTTGGTCGCCATCTGTTTATCTTCTAGACAGAACGCCAATGGCGGTTACAAGGTCTGAAGAGAGCCAAGTTCAGCTTTACTGCTCTTCTACAGCAATGAGACTTGCCAGTCAACTTAGCACCGCTCAAAGAGAAACATCCTCCCAGTTAGCCGCTCGGAAGCCCTTGCCAAGTCCTGCAAACTGAGGAGATGAAGGGTATGGAGCCGCGGACCCCTGCCCAGATTCCAACAAAATTGGCGTGCAGTTCCAGGCTGTGGAGACGCTGGGAAGGCAAGTAGCAGGATAGCGTGCAATTCCAGGTTATGGAGACGCTGGGAAACCTGAGTCCCATGCCTGATGACGTAGAGCGAAACAAGTTTGAGAAATTGGGAGTGGTCCTGACGGAGTACACCAAAGGAGGGATGTTCTGGCGGAGGTTCAACCAGTATAGCCGAATACTGATCGGGCTTGGTTGTCATTAAAACCTCATCGGCTTGATCATCATATGACAGCGCGATGGCTGCAAAGTGATCACCTGTTTGTACCTCCGGAACATCCTGCTCATCGTCACCTGCCTGTTGAACTGCATCAAACCCAGACTGGTGTCCCCTACCTGCATGAGCTTTGGTACTTGCTCTGGCACACACGCGGACCCAAATACCGTCATTTGCTCCACAAGTAGGATTTCCGCAGCGCCGCCACCTGAAAGGTGATAACATTACCGTTTAGAATTGAGATGGCTTTCTCCCAACACTGGTTGTCACTACATTGCCCGAGCCTGTCTGAACACCTAACATGCCTCTAGCCAAGCAGTCGTCCGCCTAAGTTGTCTCTCAATACCAGCTGTGACCAAGGATGTATATAAGTTCACTGTGGAAGACAAAATATGCCGCCTTGCGAGCCAGCAATCTGATGATGCCGATATTCTTGGCACGGCTGACATGCGTGCGCTCCTCCCAATACCGCAGCAGCCATCAAGAACCTCTCGCAATGTTGGCCAACCTGCCTCAATGCAATGGAGGTAACGGAGACAGCTGACTCCGACTTTTCCTTGGAAAAGTTTGAGGAAAAGTTCCGCACCACCATGCTAGTTGTAGCACCGAGATCCCCGCGTTGAAAGAGCTCAGGTCAGAAAGAGCTCAGGTCAGTTAAAGAGCACCACGCAAGTCTTCTGATGCCCTCTCGTTTTGGAAAGCGGACGCACAGATTGTTGGCTTGACACAACTGCGAAAACTAAGTCGGACCCTTGGTGGAACCATGTTACTAAGAGGTCTTACAAATACATGTTGCTGAATTGATGGAGTCAGTGCGGATTTCCAGAGCCATCGCACCGCTACAGCTCCGTTTGATTTGTAGATGTGTTCATAAGTAAGAGTGAGAGCAAGTGTCTGCAGATTGCGCACCATGTGGCATGGGAATGCCTCGCTATGTTCTTAGGTGTCACAGATGAGATGTGCACAGAGTGTTCCAGCAGTGTTTTAGGACAGTCAGAGATTGTGAGTTGTCTGCCGTTGAACGCCAAGTAAGAAGTGAAAAGTTCTGATTTGGAACTTGATTCCGTGAGATGGAGTTTTTTCTTGGAAACCCGGCCCGTTAGTGACTATGCAGCGCAGTTCTTTTGACAGATGCTTCTTGTTGTATCTTATAAAGAGAGGGCAGTTGCTCGCACTCTTGTTCATGGTCCTCTAGCGGTGTCCGCGCTGCATTGGCGGTGGAAGATGTTCCCTCATAACCTTCCATTGCACTTGCTTTGCAGCTCTCATGCAATTCACTGCGTTAATTGACATTTCTGCCTGTTTTTTTCCAGTTCTCTCAATTGCCTTAAGCTGGCTTTCAAAAGGTAAGATGGACTTGCACTGGGCCAGGAAATGCCTCTCTACAGTCATAAATGAGAACTAGGACATCATGCAGGTTTAGACATGGAGAAACATTGCGCCTCCTATGCAAGACCATGGCTGCGGCTGCAGGCCAACAGAAGGCCAACAAAAGGTCAACGGCAGCCTAACAGAAGACGACAGAAGACGACAAAAGACGAACAGAAGACCAACAGAAGGCCACGGAAGACCAACAGAAAACAGAAGGTCAACGGCAGCCCACAGAAAACCAACAGAAGACCAACAGAAAGCCAACGGCAGTCCACAGAAAACCAACACAACCGAACAGAAGACTCTCAGAAGCCTAATAGAAGAGAACAAAACTCAAGGGTTGGAAACTCTTAAACTATAGGTCTACCTCAAGATAAATGGGGGTTTGAGTTGGGCGTATAATTTTAAGCCTGAAGGGCCTCCGACCTCTAACCCGATGCGTTGGCAATACCTACCAGGGCGCACTTTCGGCCAGAACGTATGCGCGCAGTGTGACGGAGCTACATGTGCATCATGATAACTGTCAGACGGTATCTTCCTCAAGCTACTCGCCCAACACTTGACCCTAGTTCTTGTTAGAGGGAAAGTTGACGCAGACAGTCGCGACAATGGCAACCCCCGCAGTCCATAGCCAGTTGAATCTCCGCTTTACGGCACCTTAGCGGTAAAAACTAAGTTAGATGTGGAGACTTTGAAGGACTTCGGAAGTTCAAGCCTAAAAGAAGTTCCAACCAGCTTTATAGCAGAAGATGTGGGGGTTTAACAAGAAAGACTTTATGAGAAGCTTCGAAAGGCCTTACAGAAGGGACACCCACAGACTACATCACAGGGCCAAGAGACAGGAAACGCGACGCAGCCACAACCACAGAATCCAAAGGTCCCGGAGGATAGACTGCTTCTCTCTTCTGCTTCTTCTTCTTTAACGAACTCGCGCCACACAATTGGGCCACATCGCTTGCTTCCTAATGGAATGGCCCGCAAGGCTGCGCGAGGGCCAGGTCGAACGTGCGTGGAACCGCGGAACCCGCGCAGGGTCCGCATGGCTTCGCGCCTTTTAAACTGCTGTGCATAAAGCACCCCAATTTAGAGAAGGATCCAGACTATAATCCTATAAAGCAAGTCCTACACACGTCCA
>CAJNIZ010011031.1:0-11454 GCA_905231905.1 Symbiodinium pilosum | reverse complement strand
ATTTTTTCGCCACCCCGTTATCAGCGCCATATGCAGTTACAGGGCTTTATGTTTCTCTGCAAAAAAAAAATTCTTTGCATTTTCAAAATATTTTCTTCTCCACCATCCTGGTTATTTCAACAAATGCAAACTTGTCGCTCCTTGTGGATTCGCGTTTGAGTTTTCGCGTTTGAAGCAATGGAAAGATCGAGGTTCTCAAATGGTTGAAATGAAAAACTGTTTAATTTTTTTGGGCGTTCCTTTGCCGTGCTTGCGGGATCTGTGGTTCAATGCGATATTGCAAAAACAAATCAACAGCCCGGAAGAAATTGTACAAAAATGCCAGTGGAGTCGTATTTTCCCTGAAATGCTTTTTTTTTGGTTGTGTGCAGCATGTGCGTCCAATTGCGACAACAATATTCACCCTCTTGAAATAAATGTTTGATTAACATGGGGCACAAACGGGCACTTATATGGCACTGCAAAGGAAAATAAAACAAAGCATTTCGGATGGGACCAAACAACGTGTGAAAACAACAAAAACTCGGTTTGCTTGTTTTGGGGCAAACAAAAAAAAGATGGGGAAAGAAGCAGACCCTTTGTTCCCACCTGGCGCGGAGAAAAAGGTTTGGGCCAAACAAAAAATTCTTCCAGCTTCTCGCCATTGGCCAGGTGTTTGTGATTGTCAACATTTTTGCATTGCAGACCCAAGATGAATTGCCAGAAATGCGCGTTTGACGACCACGTCGCCCAATTTCTTGTTTTAAGCAATCATATTTCTTGCCGCTTTTTATCCATTATCAATCCTTTTGAAACGTGAAAATCCGTGTAACTGGGCACCCCGCCATTTTTTTTGGTTCCCATCTGAACGAGACGTTCCCTCCTGTGTTTGTTCAGCGCGGAACTAGAAACCCTCATGTTATTCTTGTTCGGCCACAACAAAACTTTTCCCTTTATTGTTGCTTCAAAAAACCCCTTCCAAGGTTTGAGGGTTGTTTTTTTGTTTCAATTAAAAGGCAGTTGAATCCTTTTAGACCGCACCACGGCAACGCAAATGTTTTTCTTTTTTATAAGAAGGGAAAGAAATATGGAGCCAATAAATTGTGTCAACATCATCCAAATTGAAGTCTTGGGGTCGCAACAAATCGTTCTCCAAACATTCGCCAACATTTTTTTAACTTCCTAAATACCGAAGCTTGAGAATTGCCGGCCCTGGACGATTTCCAGCCTTTTCACCTTTGGCGAATTCTCCAGGTTTTGGAATTCGTCATCATGAAAAGTTTTGCACGAATGCTGAAGAAAAAACCAGATGATCTTTGTGCAATTAAGCTGTCACTCCACATGTGTGTTCCTTTGAAGTTCTCTTTTGGGGTCGCCTGGTCCAAGTATTCTGGCATCAATGACCACAACAAAATAAAATAAAAACGGATTGCAGAAAGAATCTTGTCGCAAAAAAACCATGAAAAATTGAATACACGCAAACATTACGAACAATATTCGTCTTTTCTCTTGCTGTTGTTGTGCAATAGACCGAATTAATGTTTGCAATTTAATTGTTTTCATTTGTTTTTTATGGCGTACAATTTTTTTAAAAAAATTTGCATACAAGTCAGGTGAAACGAATAACAACAAAATAATGTTTTTGCAAGCAAATTCGCAAAAAAAATGTGAGCATCCGGGTTTGCAATTTTGAATGTATTGTTTTTTTTTTTGAAGTATCACATTAGGAAAATTAAGATTGTTAATTTTAATGGAAAAATAGAAATGATCGGATCATGTGTCATACAATCCTGCATTGCCAACACACTGATCAAATTGACAACAATTTTTTTTTCGTTGCTATTAATACTTGAATTGCCAAATTTCATATGCAGTTTTCAAAATTATTCAAGATATGAAAAAGATTTACAAAACATGAAAAATTTGAATATATGACATTTATTTATTGTAAGTTAAATTTTGATTTTTCATGTTTATTCATGGAATTTCATTTTTTTTGAACAAATATGTTTGCACCATTGAAGGCATAAGCGTCAAATCCAATTTATTTTTTTTCATGTTTGTCAAAATCTTTTGAAAATTTCCACTTTTTTGTCAGTCATTTTTAACATTATACTTGAAAAAAACCTCATCTCTCATAAAATATCATTAGTTGGATAAAAAAAAAAGAATTCTTCACAGGTATTTATCTAAATGTGAATATATCTTACTTGATTAATTCATTTTTTTCAAAAATTTCAAATGCAATTTCTTTTTATCCATAAAGTTGCGCGTGTTCCTGACACTTTTTTGTTTGTTATTTTTTATTTCGCAGCAGCAATGATAAATAGTTCCCGACATGATCTAAGCTGAAGTTATGCATTACAAAGCCAGTGTTTTTCTTAAGCATTTGCCATCTTGCGCTTGCTGTTGTTTGCAAATGATCAAAAAACTCAAGAGTGAAATATGCGTTGAACCAGAAACGTGAAAAAAAAATTATGGAAACCCAAGCTCGAGGCTGTGTTTGCGATTTCTGATGATGGTGGAGAAAGGACAACATTTTTAAACCGATTTTTTGTTAATCTTCGACCGGGCAAGCTTTTCAGATGCTTTGGCAACTCGCTTGAAACTCTGCAACCATCGTGAAAATTTAATATTGCAAATTCTTGCAAACCTTGAAGTCCTGAAATCCTTCCAAGCCTTTTCACCTTCTTCGAATTCTCGAAGCTCTGAGGCTCGTTGCCAGAAGTGATTTTGAATCCACGGAGATTCTAAATTCACAACGACTGCTCAAGAAAAAAAACTGCGAAAGCCTTCTGTGTGCGGCTACGCCTGCGTGGTGCACTCGTGTGATGCACGTTGGGTGATTATTTTCATTCAAAACGCACAAATTCAAAATACCGATTGCACAAAGCATTTTGTGACACAAAAACACGAAAACAATTGAAGACCTTGAGGTGCTTCTTTCTTGTAATGGTTATACAATCACGTGTAAACGTTATTTTAATTGCCTGGATGCTCGGCTTTGTCCAAAAATAGCAACGGAACAGAATTCGTTATTTATTTTTTTGCCGTTTTATACATTTCTAATTAAAAGAAAAGGAATCACGACCCTGTTGTCTGCATGCAAATCTGAAGAAACACATACAGCAGCATCTCATATAAAATTCACCCAATAATTCATTTTCATTCTGCAAAGGAATACGCGAAAAAATAATGAAATATAATTGTATATTTAAATTTGCAAGATACTAATTTCAAGATATGGAATTCAGAATTTTCATATAAATATATGGATATTTACGAGATTAAAAAATTAAATGAATTTACGCCATTTATTTGCCATACTTTGATTATATGAATCTTTTTTTTTTTTTTATAAGTATTTAAATATAGAATTTGTTATTTCAAATTTTCTGAAAATATTTATCCGCGATTAAAGGCATACACGTCAAATCCAATTTTATTTTTTCATTCTAATTCAAATCCATTAGACATTTCATTTTCTTTCTAATTTTTAGTTCATATAAGAATTTGACATAATTCATTTTCCTTGAATCCTTTATGTATCTTCTATACTGTATTTAAAAAATCATATATCCCATGAAAAAAATCCGTTCTTAAAAAAAAATAATTCTTCGTAGGAATCTAAATATGAAATATCAAGAACGTAAGCAAATATTTTATCATCAATATTTTTTCAATATTTTTTTTTCAATAAGTTGCAAATGAATTTTTAAAATATTAAAAAAATCTATTATCATTTAATCTTGAGAGAATTAGAAATCATTGAAAGAATTTGATATTTTTCTTGATCATAAAAAATCAAAGATGCCTTTGTAATTAGATCATATCAAAAACAAATATACGAATTTCATTTTCTTATATATCGACAAAATCAAAATCAGAAAATCAATTGGGATACGATTTAATCAAGAAAACCAATCTTGAGACGCATATATATGAATAAAGGCTTCCCTTCTTTGATTCTATGCAAGAATGATACGGAAATAAAACATCATTTTGTTTTCTTGCCAGAAATTAATACAGAATTATTTTTTTTCATATTTCATAGAATCTAGAAGCATTCCCGTGCTTATAGACCTTTCCCTATCAATTCGGATTTTGAAATCATGATTTCTAGATATATCCATCTGCCTTTGCGCTCTATACATAAATTCATCCGCAGATTATATTAAGATTTTTTCTCCCTTCAACGCGCGATCCTTTGCATCCGGCCTCTGTCGTCGTTTGACCTCTTCCTTTACTCGAAGTAATGCAAAATTTTTTCCTCTTCATGAATCTGCTTGTAGCAACAACGTCCCTTGCATATGCAATCGTCGTATCATCAATCCGTAGATTAACGATTCGTATGAAAGATGCCTACTACATATGTAAAAAATAAACGTAATAAATTCTCAAAAATAATTCGGTAATCGAACGAATATATTTGCCTCTGCCGGATAGAGATAATCAAGACTTTGATGCCGTGCCTTGGGGGCGCTTGCGCACATGACTCGTAGAAATTGACAAATATTCTGCGGCTTAGGGCAAGTGGCAGCAGCATCGGGAAATCTTCATCTATATATTGAAATTTTTAAATCAGATAATTTATTGGAATCCATTTATATTCAGCGACGTAATTTGTGATTGGATTTATTAAAAAATGCTTATTAAATGATTGACTTGATAATCTATCATTGAAATATTTTAATCTAATTTTTCTCAATTGACGGCAAATAACATTATCTACGCACATTTGCTCGTTGCTCGAATAATAGATACGAGACACTTTTCATATTTACATAATTAGATCCAGATATAAATTTCAAATTTCGTATTGCGTAAAAAAAAGATTGCCCTCCCAAGGGAGTTGTTAAATGGGCGCTTGCATCATATATGATATATGGCATCGAGCTGAATTCCAATAAAATCGCGTAGAGGAAGATTGCAGAAAACAGATATCAACGAAGATTTTTATATTAGGATATATTTTTAAAAAAAATTCTTGATTTTTATCATTTTTAAATTTCGAGACGGGGCAGCCGCAACCAATAATGAATTTCTGAGAGGCTTTCCGCGGAAAGATATATATACCGTGCAAAAATATATTCACGAGACCATCTGAACGGTCTCAAACCCCCGATTTCAACACGATATCCCCTTTGCAAAAGCACGATCAAAAAATAAAAATACGTAGTTATTTCTCTCTATTTAGAAAAATATGAATCAAAGAAGAATATATACTCCTAGATTCAATTAGCATTCGTTCTTCTATAATCCGTATCGATTTGACCATGAAGAGCAACCGGATTTTAGAGGATAGCAGATTTTTTTTAAATAAAAGAATATAACTCAAATCCAAAATTATAATAAGAATCTTCCGGGCGATAAGTTTCTTCATCAATTAATAATCGAGATGATTAGGAGAGTATAAATCCAATATTAATATACATATAATATTTAGCTTTGAAATCGAGGGGCAGGCAGGACCCAATATCTCATATTACATAAAATATTACTTCAATATGAAATCGTATAGGAGTCTTTAATCTATTTAACAATATTCTCCCAAGCAACTTATTTCAAATAACGGAGGGTCGAGAGAGAAGAGTAATATGTATTTCTTCTGCCAAAATATAAACGAAATTTTCGCTGAATCTATCAATTTCTCAAATAAGTATATTCATTTAGAAATGAAAAGCGAGAAGGAGAATTGAATTAGATTTAATTTCCCAATTTTCAAAATCATATCAATAATTAATGACGATCTCGATATTATTCGTGCGAAATTAATAAATCAAAAGATTAATAAACCATATAATCCCAAAATTCATAATTATATTTAAAAAATTTAGAAGATATTCTATCTAGTATCATAGAAATAATCATTAGCATCGTATAGAGAGTATCCCAGAGATTTTTATTTCCTTTCCTAATAAATATTTATTTTTATAATAAGATTGAAAACTCCGAAAATGCGAAGCAAAAATATAGAAAGTATAATACCATTCGTACGAAATATACATAAATTAAAAATTCCGGATTCTAGATCAAAGAATTCAATAATAGAATCAGAATATAAGAACGTAACGTAAATTAATCGATTATTCTTTGGGATATGCTAGAGACCTCCTTAATTCGTAAGATCAATATGCGAATTACTTTTCTTGTTTTTTCTTTAGAATATAGTTATTAAAAAAAATAAAGTATTAATTCCCATCCGGATCCTATGAATTAAGAAGGTCCCTAGTATATCCCGAAGAGTGAAGATCTGATATCCAAGAATACGATTACTAATAAATGTTATTAATTCAAGAGAAAAAGATAAATTCGGAATACGAAATAAATAGAAAATAAATCGGGTCGTATAAATAATGAAATCTCTCTCGCATTAAATACGGGTTGGAGTGGGTGCATCAATGGGAGGCAAATACTTATTGCTAGAGAAAGGATGTGGCGATGAGACAAATATCCTCATGAATTCTGAGCAATCGTATGCGGGATATTAATAGCAATATCTTATTGACCAAGAGACGGACCAATTCCGAAACAGCCTGGAACGCCCAGCTGAAGTACCCGCAGCTAGTGCAGCACCTGTCTCACTGCATCATGTGCGAGAAGAAAAGTATATGTTCCAGTAAATATTCGCTACTGCGCTGCCCTGGCTCGTCATGTGATTCATAGCTAGCAGACGCTCCTGTTTCTGTTCCCAAAATGAAACTACAAGGCCAACAATTTCAGTCGATCGATCGATCGAACTGACCTGAGAGAAATTTGCTGAAGCTGTGTGCACCTCCGCGTTGCCACGATTTCATCTTATGACTTCCTGCTGAAAGCCGGCTCAGTTGGCTTGGAAGTCGTAGTTTTTGAGTTACTTGATGCATGTCACGCCTTCAAGCCAGTGTCTGGGAATTCTTGGGCAGTGGTGGGTGCTTGAACACATTGAGTTCTTGTTTGCACAGCGTTTGTCACATTCTGGGACTGCATCATGGTTTTTAGAAAGGACCTGCATGTTGTCGTGATGGCTCTGCATCTTGAAGCTGCTTCCAGCTGACAGCCTCTCATCGCCTCAGCAAGATGCCAGAAATGACATGGTACCTCAAGTCTGTTTTCCAGCTTGCTGTTCGCCATTGTCGGTAACACGTACGGGCTCGGCGAGCGAAACCGCCGGCGAAGCAATGAATTCTTCCAGCCTTTGAAAGCGGCTACGTGAAAATCGACAATTCGCGAGATGCGGGTATTCTTAAAAATGTTGCGTAAAACAGCTCCTAAACCCGAAACCCCACACTAGAAGTGACCCCTACATGCAGTATCTATAAAAAATCCACCACGTTGAGAAACCCTCATTCCGTACTGAAATCTGATGACCTCTCTCAGCGCCACTGGACCTGCCCGGGAGACAGGCAGAATTCAGGTATTGTGGTATAGGAATCTATGCACAAGAAGACTCAACAGCTAAGGGATATATCTGCACGAATAGACTCCATGCAGCTCCAAAACGTCTAGATTCATGCTATTTGAACACATGGAAAACGGGCTGTGCTCTCGGCACATGCCTGAGCTCCGTATTCTGGAAATGCAGGCAGAGCGTTTCAGCTATCCAGTATTGTGTTCTACAACATCTGGCTTGGGGTAAAGCAAACCCTTCAAACCTAAGTTACTACAACCCTGGCTTGTGCAAAGCAGAAGCGAGAACCCTACAACCTTTCCAAGCCTAGCCTGAGAAAGTTCGTCTCTTCCATCTTTTGCGTTCACGAGATGTTGGGCGGCGGCGTGTAAGGCGTATCCTCAGGCAAAGCCTGGCTGTGGACATGCAAGTTTGGGTTTCGGTTCCTCAACACTCTGGATCCCTTTATCAAGTTCTTCATAATGAGGACTTTCTTGTTTTCAAATGTAACCGCAAGACCCCAATTTAGAGAAATGTCCAAGTAAGATAGCGCATACAAGTGCGAAGAATAGGGCAGCACAAGATATCAACTTTTTTGGATGCAATAAGTTTTAACATTAGCCAGCTCCCCATTAATAGCTTGGAATCCAGGAGAGAGTCTCTTGGAGAAAATCTGTGGTCGGCAGATAAAAGCTGCAGGGAAAAATCTGGCCTGTTGCAGAGGCCTAAAATCTTAATCTGCAAGCACGCGCAATGGAGCTTCCCAATCCACACTGCCAGTGCGTATGCTCAATGATGTTTGCATTTGCCCCTTGTCTGCAACGGAGATTCATTGTTCATGAAGGTAAAGTCACGGCATCTTTTTTGCTCCACTCATTGGATATCTTGATCGGCGTTGGGATGAACACTTTCCTCGCACTGTTTTCCTGAAGCTGTAAGGCACAATTGTGAGCAGCAGCCCACCTGTTTCATTCAGCTGCCAATCTTCCAAGCCTCCAAAGTCTCGCTGCAAGGCCCAATTCCACGAGATCAACAGTTTGAAATCTTGAAGCCACAAAGAATTTTGCCAAGCGTGCAAGCGGATTCTAAACTAAATAGCATTTCGCCATAGTCTATAGCAACAAGCTCTCGGACACATTCGATGTGTATTGGCCTCAATTCATCAGTGCTGTGCTATACTCTAGAGTTATGGGAGCCTTTACCATGAATGGTAACAAACTTACCAACATCTGCATTCCTTGGAAATTTGGCAACGCTTCGCGCGCAACACTCTTGGTGCGGCTGCCATGAGGCACTTGGTCGCAACACTCTTGGTGCGGCTGCCATGAGGCACTTGGTGCCACTGCATAGCCATGCGAAGAACAAAAGTATTGCTCCAGAGGCCATGAAACTTGGGATGTTTTATGTTCTGAATCCTTTTTTGTAATGGGTATTGCATTGTTTTGAAGTACATTATAAAAAGGACGCTATTTGTGAGGATCCCCAACTCACAATATTCACGTTCACCCACTACCCAACTACCCAAACCAACCCTCTGTCCGAACAGGCGAAAGGGGACACGTCTTGTGGCACAGTCGAGGGTGGTATCTGTAAAGGCAAACTTGTGCTCCAAGCCTAAAATAAAAGCAACAAGGGATGTCAATCATGCTTCCTTCGAAACCTATGGCTGGTAAGTGTACTATTTCAAAAAGCACGTGTGTGCAAACTTTTCCGGGTTAAACGCTTATGATTACTGAAGGGCCTAAACCATTGGTAATCTTGTGGGCGCCGTTCAAGTAATACAAGTATAGGCTTCTTCGGTAGCAGCTTCCTTGCCCCCTGGAGACCTGTGCAAGCTTGCAATGAATTGAAACGCTCATCTTTCGAGCTCTGAACAAAGTAATAATAGTGAGAATAATAGTAGGATGGATGGAGACTACGTAGTGCTAAGTAGCAAATGAGGAGATACATCGCTTTGCATAAATTTGTAATCCTTCTTAACCTATATTAAGAATGACAACTTATTCTTGACAAAACGTCAAGAGTAACAACCAGAAGAGAGGTAACAACCAGAAGAGAGGTGCATCTGCTTTCCAATGTTTGGCAACAAACCAGCGCGTACAATATTTCACTATCGTTATCACAAATCGAAAATTCTTTTTGATAGCCTCTTGACGCAAGCTGCACTGTTTTCGGAATCATTAATCATAAAAAAGTGCTACGTGATTCCAAGCCCTAGTATCCAACATCATATTTGCACTGTCAACTATGTCATCTTCCTGCGTCAGGAACAACCAGTGCGAAAGAATTCGTCATTGAATCCAAGCTGGACCGGGAAGGCTGAACACTTCGGAGTCGAGGAACAGTCTGCATCAAAGCAAGCTATTTATTTAACCTTGAATCCACCAAGTGAGGGGTCGCTGCCGTCGAGCAAAAAACCCCGAACGGTGGCCAAGGGCCTCAAAGTAGGAGCGCGTGCTAGAAAGAGCCTGGCTGAGAAGCCAGGTGAAGCCTGCCCCCCATACGTGCTGCAGGGACAAGATGAACATGTTCATCAATGGCGTGGTGCGTGGGACCCTTCGGACCCGATCGATCTGTTTGCAAACCTTGCTCCCAGTCCAAATGGGGGATCTAGCTTGGCAATATGAAACGAACGGAAGCTTCCCGGATTACCTTCCCCGCATCGTGGGTCGCCCTCTCTGAACTGCCTGGTCCAAGGCTGCTGCATTGGTGTAGCACTTCCGGCACGATCCACTTTAGCTTTGCCAGTGCATAACTATTTCATGAACTTGTAACGTTCCATTGCTCATGCAGCATAATACTTCAAGACAATGCACCCCGCAACAACGCATTGCACCCCGCAATCTCTAGAAGTGGCAAGCGTGGTTAGCAGGGCGCATGGTCACCACACATTCCGGGGGGTTGAAGAGGACGGTTCCAATGTGGACAACCACCTTGCTCGGCAGCTTGCGCATTGAACGCGAGCAATCGATCTGTCAAAGCCTGCGGATCATTCGCAGGTCGCTGGCTGTAAGGCATGCGTCGCAAACACAAGCTTTATTGTAGAGGGCTGAAAAGCCTAAATATCATGGTATACGGGACATAATAAACCTTGGGCGAAGCAAGGACAAGCTACCGTGGGCATTTGCATTGGTTCCAGACCATCTCGCATCCTATGCAAGTAGACAGACTGCCCCGATCGTGCAAATAAACCCAGATAGTAGAGTCTGCAAACGTTGTTGCGCCATCATGCAGACATGAGGGAGCGACCTCAAGGCTCCGTTTTTGGAGCCCCTTTTTGGACAGCTTTTTGAATGCCAACAATGGTCGGGGCACCATTTTTGGGACCAGCCGGCGGGCTCATTTTGGGGGCCACGGAAACGTCGAACTTTGGCGCCAAAATGCTGACCGAATCCTTTGAATTTCCCAGGGTGCTATGTGCACCCATCCTGGTGACCAACTTTGTTTCCCAATTGGGGAATGAATTTTAGAGCTGTTCTGCAGGCTCAAAAAATAGATTGCAGCACAGTAGCTGAGCACAGAAGACTTGCCAGTCATGCGACAGTATACCTTTTGGATCTGTTCAAGGTAGCCACTTTCTAAAACCTAGTCCAAGAAGTTTTTCATTGACTTTCAAGCTTCCAATCTCCAGACTGTGAACCAAATTGACATCCTAACTTGATGGATGTGAAGCTGGTTCAAACATTCAAAACTGAGTCAGCAGCCCTCACGTCAACTCACCAAAACTTGTGATACTTGTCTTTGAACAGCAAATAGTCATGATTCGAGGGCGAGGCACAGGCTGAAGCCATCCATGATCAAATGCTCTTTGTGTTGTTCTGTGCGGCAATCCAGTACATTCCTAGGGAACTGCCACACAGGAGAGAAGCCCTTAGAAGCACACTGAGAAGGGAATTGATTTGAAAACACTCAAAGTTTTTTGGAAAGTATGTCCTAGCTGGGGGTTCCTGCAATCGTTTGATGTAATGGTCATGACCCTGAAGTGGCGACTGAACTTCAAAAAAGCTGGCCGCTTCCGTTTGTTGGTTTGTTTGTTTGGAAGTGCTTGCTGTTTTGTATCCAAATGGCTGGCTCAAAACAAAAAATCTTTTTTTTTTTTTTTTTTT
>CAJNIZ010011027.1:0-11457 GCA_905231905.1 Symbiodinium pilosum | reverse complement strand
AGACGATAGCTAAGGCTTTTGCTGCGGTCTTTGGGGGTTTTCCAAAGCCTACTATTGTAAACCCTAACCTTAAGCCCTAAACCTTAAACCCTAAACCTTAAACCCTAAACCTTAAACCCCAAACCTTAAAGCCCAAAGCCTAAACCCTAAATCCCAAACCACTGCAAGGGGGCTCACGGGGCGTATTGTTAGGGCAAAAGATTAACTGGGGAGGCGAGGTAACTCCTGCGCAACTCGTCCGCGGGCCTCCTGACAGGTTTGGAGGAAAAAGGCAGGTGGGATAGGGTTTAAAGGGTTTATGGATATAGGGGTATAAAGGGGTTATATAGGGATAATGGAAAAGAAAATGGAAACTACTATAATGGGTTATATAGGGTTTAGGGTTTAGGGTTTAAAGGGTTTCTGGTTTTTAGGGCTTAGGATTTAGGGTTCTGGGTTAGGGTTTATGGTTCAGGGCTTGGGGTCTAAGGTCTAGGTTCGGGGTTTCAGGTTCAGGGTGTAGGGTATGACACCTTTGGGATCTAGTTTGCGAAGTTCAGGCTTTCGGGTGGGTCCATACTCTACTGCTTCAAAGGAGAGCTCCCATGGAAGGGCCGTCTTGTTGTGTAGGGATATTAGGAATCTGTAGGCAGCGTTGGGGATTACACAAGACGTCACGTCCACCGCTTTGGGGTGAAGTCTCCAAGCAAAATGCAGAAAACCCCAAACCCGAAGCCTAACCTCTAAGCCCTAAACACTAAACCCGAAACCCCAATATGTCTCTGCATGCCCGTATACATAAGCCCTGTATTTTGAAAGGTCCCTATATACCCCTATAAAAACGGTACAACAGTCCCCTAAACTCTAAGCCCTAAAACCTTAGCACATCGCTCCCGCACAGGCTCGTCATCGCTGCACTCAAGGTCTGCTCCTTGCCAAATTTGGGCTTAGGGTACAGGGGTTGGAATTTTAGGACCTCGTCTAAAGTTTAGGGCCAGGGAATAGCGGTTTGAGAGTTTGGGGTTTGAGCTCTTGGCCCGAAACCCTAAACCGCGCGAGTTAAGGGGTTTCAGGTGTAATGCTTAGGCTTAATGAGGTTTAGGATCGAGGCCAGTGTCCACAGGCATCACACCGAAAGTTATGCAGCTTGTGACAGCCACGCATGATCCCTAATGTGTCGGGTTCAGGGTATATAGGGGTTATAGAAACCATATAGCGGTTATATAGGGATTCTGTAGGGAGATAATCCCTCCTGCTTATGTTGAAACCCCCACCCCCTATTATCAAATATTTCGACCACAATGGCAACGTTAATATTGGAGGGTAGGGGGGCTCTAATATCAGGGGAGGAAATAATGAAGGTGGATGTTCTTGAAGCAACTAATTTCTTCATTATTGACATGAAATCTACTGCCGTCAGCGCAACCACGTACTTTTAGGATTTCTCTACATATTACCAAGCCCTAAATCCCACCCTAAACCCTGTATCCCTGAACCCTCAACCCTAAACCGTGCAATGCCTCGGGAGGATCCGCCTACAATACCAGTGCATGCCCTCGATCGGTGAAGAGTCACCCTAAACCCTAAACCCTTTCCCACCGATCCTCGACCCTTGACCCCCACGGCAGGCGAATTACTAGAGACAAGAACAAAGTTTGTTTGTAGGGATTTCCAAAATTAGGGTTTAGGGTGTAGGGTTTAGGGTTTAGGGTTTAGGGTTGCGGGGCCCCATATTAAGGATCGTAATATTCTGGGGTCTATATTGCGGCCCCCCTATTTTAGGGCAGCTAGCATGTACTACAACAGACGACAAGGCATTACTTGGATTCATTGAGGCTTTTCCCTGCCCAGACCCTAAATCCTAAACCCCAAAAACTCTAAATCTAAATCCTAAGCCCTAAAAACCTTAAGCCCTAAATCCTAAACCCTAAATCCTAAATCCTACACCCTAAGCCCTGGGCTCCCCCATTTGGGGGAGGATCTCAGGCCACCTTATTAATCAAGGGGCTCTACTGGGAACCCCAAACTGGGAACCCCAAGAATATAGTAGGTACATAATAGGAATATACCTACCAGGGTCCTTAGATTCCATATTATTCCTTCCCTAAACCCTAAACCCTAAATCCCTAAACCCTAAACCCTAAATCCCTAAACCCTAAACCCTAAATCCCTAAATCCTATTAAAGAGACTCGAGGCCCCGGCTAAGGATGACGCTCTCATGACCCTCATGTTCACGCGGATGGCGCGGCAGAGCCTGGGCTCTTTTTTGTGGGTTTTTTAGGGTTTAGGAAGTAGGGTTCAGGGTTTAGGTCTAGGGTTCGGTGGCCCTAAATATAGAGGGGCTACTAGGAGGATGTAGGGTTTCCCGCGGAAAAAAAAAACCCTACCCTAGTCCTACACAATCCTGAACCCTAAGCCCGAAGTATTTGGGACCCAAGTTTGGACCCCAAAACCCAGGGCACAAACCTAAAAGTGGCAAACCGGGAAAAAAATCTAAAGGGCCGAGCCCTGAACCCGAATATACCTCCATGTACCTGTATAAGCCCTTTAGATCCCAAAACCCCTCCCTGCAAAACCCTAAAGGTATCCTTCTTGCGACACAACTGCTCGACAGGCATAGGCTAGGTCTGCAAGATCGCCCGCGACCACCGGCACCAGGTTCACTTGCGTGGTGACCTGAGCTTGAGGGTTTAGGGTTAAGGGCTTAGGGTTCAGGGGTTTAGGGCTTAGGAGGGTCAGAGCATCTTGAGATTTTATAGGGTGGCCTAATTTTCTTGGAAATAATTTGCGTTGTGCCCTGAGCAGGTTTTATCCGTAAAACGAGCTATAGAAACACATGTGTACAGATGAGCGTATACACATTTATCTATATATTAACAAATATGCCTTTATGTGGATGTATCCATGAAATGTTGATGTTTGGTTATTGTTAGGTGGGTTCGAGTTTAGGGTTGGCAGTTTAGGACCAATTGTATCACTTGCGTGGTGACCTGGGCATTTGGTATCCTGAGAAGGGGGTAACCCGTGCACTTATCAAAATGCAAGGTTCCTGTGATATGGATCCCTCTGGGGTTCCCTTTTGGGAGTCCTTTTGAGGGGTCACCGCAAATACGCACGGGGGAACTTCGGAATATGTCACCCTGGGCCTGTTTCAACGTGGGATCGGCAAACGTATAATCTCCCTTCAGTAGATAAAATATGGCTTTGGGTATATTATAGTAAGACTCCCATACACCCCATATTCTATCTACTTAAGGGGGACTGTCCCTGTATGTAAGTAAAAAGCCATGTTCGAACATTAGAGACTGCGTAAACCAAAAAGTATGTAAAGTAATAGCCCTAAAACCAATTTCACAGCCAAAAAGGCCATTATTTAACGTACTTTTGGGGTCCAAGTATAATATCCGGGAATATGAGGGGGGACCCCTCGTGTATGGAAACCATTTCTCAAAATGGGATACCGTCAATGAGGGTTATAGGGGTATGTAGGGATATGATTGGGCTTGGAACAAATCAGGCGCATCTTCCAGGGCCAGAAACTAAAGACGGTTGACGTTTACAAACGTTGGCTTCGTGTGGCCCCCTTTAGAAACAACTCTTCCGCCCTCTCTCTGGATGCAATGTTTTGTCTGTTTGGGATGTAGGGAGACGTACGCGACAAAACCTCCAAAATGGCGGCTGAGGAAAACTTTGGGTTTCACAGGCGCATTTGCTAATGTTGCTTATCGTCCCGCTGCTCATTCCATCCTGACCCATCGCATTGCTACTGCTCTTATAGCCGAGTTTGAGCTCACTATTTTAGTACTGGAGGCCTCTAGCACCAAGACACAATGAGTGGGCGCGGCCTTTGATGCTTGAACAAAACTTGCTGTATCAAAGAAACGGCCTCGTGCTCTTTGAGCATGCTACCTATACGAGCTGCAAGTTACGAACCGCGCGTTTCGCTACAGACAAGCACAGCCGCGTGTCACTCCCCCTGATAAGTCTCCGTGGCTGTGTAGGTGTGGACTTCTGCAGCACCCGAAAAATCGGCAATGGGTTCGTTCTGGCAAACATGGAATGAAAGGAGATAGGCTTTGTTGAGATATTTGAGAAATGTCATGGAGGCTCGAATCTAAGCTTTGGAGATGCACAGAATTTAGTTTCAGACAAGCATCTGGCACTTGTAAGAAGTACTGCTCCTTGATTCTCATCCCCAATTTTTTCAATGCAAGTGCTTCTCCCGTGATTGCTTGGGAGCTTGAAGCTTGCAAGCTCAGACAGCATCGCGGAACCGAACAGAAAAAAAGAAACTTGTTTGGCCGCCTTTGCGCCGGGTATTCCGGCCTCGTCTTTCCGCTTGCAAGTCATGGAGCAATCCTGATGTTCAAGCTCAAGTATTCATCCAACTACAAACAATAGCAAAAGAGGAAAGCGTGAAAAACGGAAAACAGTAGTTGAGACCTGTCAAATTTGTGCCGAGACGTCTATCCAACCAAAACTCATCCCAAAGCACTGCCTCAATCAGAGGACCTTGGTAGCAAAACTAGGAGCCTCTCTTATTGGAAGGGGTCCTAGTTGTTGGGGTTACCAAGACCCTCTCATTCCGCGTATCAAAATTAACACTCTGATAAATGAAGCCTGTGTGGGTTGCCAGGGCAAACTCCCAACTCGTAGACATCAAGCCCCAAATAAGCACAACACAGATAGAATTCCTACCATCAAACCATGGACTTTATACTTTAATCTAGCAGGTTGTCCCAATCATGCTCCTCAAATATGAGGAGCCTTCTGCGTGGGCATGTGCAGGGGTACCTTTCACCAACAAATACGGCTATATGGCAGCTTCTCGAAAGAACGCGGCCCTCGAGAAGTGTAGCGATCTTTGGGATAACAAAGAGGTCGCGGACCAGGTTGGCATGCTACAAAACACTCTGCTATCTAGGCCAGGGGCTACAAAACCCTAAACCCTAAACCGTATTTGTCCCTACGTACCTAGGGTCTGGAGGTTCCTAATACAAACCCGTGATTAATAAACCCCCTCCCCTCAATAGGGACCTTGCTTGGGTAAGGGTTCCCCTGAACCCTCAACCCTAACACAGATCCTTTATGAACCCCTCTCCTTAATAGGGATCCTAATATTAATGCCCTCGAAGAAAGGGCTTTAGTAATCATGGGTCGACATTACCTAGACTACGGACGTTCCTACCAGGAGTTCCAAACGGATAGATCATCCTGCAAAATGCCATCTTTACCTCCTGATCCCCTAGATGTAGCTGGTGCTTGACCGGTTGTGTGTAAGGGAATACAGGTACTTTGCTCTAGGGATGATCCCTGAACCCTAAACCCTGAACCCCGAACACTAAACCCTGAACCCTGAATCCTAAACCCTAAACGCTTCATTGTAGGGTTCCACTTCCCACGTCTACTTAGGTGCCAGCAAGTCTAGACCCTGAACCCTAAGTCCTAGACTCTAAACCCGGCACCTGACTCTTTGGGGTTACCTGGGGTCTAGTAAGGTTGTTGTCTTCCGGCTTCTGTGGGGGGACGCGATGCCTTTCATACCTGCTCTGGTGGGGTTGATGTTAAGGAACCAGAGTTAAGTTACGACACACTATGGATATCCAGTAAATAGCGTGACTTCCTGATTATGATGACTTCCTGAACCCCTAAAAGTATGTAGAGTATTGGCCTTTTTGGGCTATCTTTAGGTGTTTCGGCTATCATTTTACATACTTTAGGGGTTCGTTCAGGTTAAACTACTTTCCTTAACGTCTCTTCCCCAATAACCAGGGCTAACACAGCTTAAACTTTATTATAGACCCAAAAAGGAAGCCCAAAAAGTTTAAAGTTCTTCTATTGGCTAAGTAAGTAACAGCAACTCTGTTGGCTGGCGCACTGAGCTTTACAATGCCACTGAGCTCAAAACGGATGCCGGATCATGATGGGTATCCTGAGCCAGCTGGCAAAGCCTTCTTTCAATGTAGCGATTGCCTTTTCAAATGTGTAGTCTCGAATCTGCCCACATCGAATTTTTTCCAGGATCATTCTTCCTTAACTTAGCTAAGCTCTAAACAGAAGGAAGGCATTCTCTCACATGCAAATGGCCAAGGGTTTCGGGTGGGGGGTGGATTCTCAGAAAAAAGAATCAAGAGGACCTTGTATCTATGTATATACATGGACCGTGTAGGCCCGCATTCTAACGATTCCGCTTCAGGATCATATATATACTACTTCTTGCTGGCCCCATCGGCACCTTCATCCAAGCAAAGCTCTGCAGCAGTTGCAGGCATTGCCTTTGAACACCCTTCCCAAATAGGAACTGAATAGGGATAAGGGTCTGATCTAGGTCGTAGGTTGGGTACTGCCCCCACCCAGTACGAGCGTATATGAGGGGTCCTATTATACCCATATTATATTTATTATCCAACTGTTACTGAGGGGGGCAGTACCCAAGTCGTAGGTAACAGTACAGAGGCATACGTCAGCTCTGACTTGAACTTTGAAGAGAAGGTTGACTGGGCTTGCCGGCATCTCTCGATCTTCTCAACATCAATTCCAAAGACGCGAAACATGACACAGCCACATCCTCGCAAATCCCTAAACCCCTAAACCCTATACCCTAAACCCCTAAACCCCTAAACCCTAAGCCCCTAAACCCCTAAACCCTAAACCCTAAACTAACCCTAAGCCCCTAAACCCTAAACCCCTAACCCATAAAGCCTAAATCCCACGCATGAGACGGTGCAGCAGAGTCAGAAGAACAAGCGGTGTTTCCACGTGAAAAGCAGGACAGGGGTGGGCTTCTGCCACTGCGGGCTGCAAAGAGACACACTTGGAGGCCCATGGGACTTAGTAACTACTTATAACCGGGATTATAACCCTACTTAAAATTGGGGTAACCCCCAAGTCCATTTAGAGAGTTATAAGTAGGGTTATAAGCCCAGTTTTTACTAAATCCCGTGGGCCTCCAAGCATGCTTCTGCGGCCTTCCCTTCAACACGTGGAGTTCAGGGCGATGCAGAGGTACGGTAGAGGCTGTGCACATCAGCCCTGAAGAGCACCCCCAGCGGACGCGTTAGCGCTTTTGCCCCAAAGGTTTAGTGTTTAGGGTTTAGGGGTTTAGGGTTTAGGGTTTAGGGTTTGGGGTTTAGGGGTTTAGGGTTTAGGGTATACACGTGGACCCTTTGCGTGTGGGCCAGGAAGGGTGCTCCAGAGCAAGATCTTGCCCGAGTGTGCCCCACACCCGGCCAGCGGTGTGTAAGGAAGCCATCATTTGCAGGGCCACAGCTACCTTCTAGGTAAGGCACGCCAGAAACTGCCCCTTGACAACAGCATGAGGACAAGCTATCAAAATTGATTGTCTGATCTCTGGAAAATGGGTACTTCCATGTTCAGGCACCTGTGTTACCCCTAAACCCTAAACCGAAATCCCTGCCATATCCTCCCCGGTTCAACTTCATCTTCGATTCCATGTGATTCCCATTTTGATACGCCTGAACTGTATATACCCCCCGCCCCGCATATCACCCTACACAACCGCGACATCTCAAATGATCCCTGGAGCATCTCCATCAAGGCCCCCATAAGCCTCTGTCTAGAAAACATCCCAACCTGACCCGAAGCCTCGACCGCAAACCCTTAAACTTGTGTGTACTCCTACATAAATAACCCTACCTTAAGCTAGATAATCCCTATATAACTCTCGCGGACAAGTGAAATGACTGTGCCTCCTCGTCAGCTTCTATCCATGGCGAGCGTCCTGAGCATGGCATGACATGGCAGCGTTTAGGGTTTAGGGTTTGGGGTTTAGGGCTTTGCATTCCTGAGCAGATGCAGCTGAGCGCATTCCAGCAGCTATCTCAGCAGCTGCAGGCATAGCTACGATCTCTTCCACGCCTATAGATCTGATGAGGACAACAAGAAAAACAAACGTTTTCCTTCTCCCCGCGGATCCTGTAGCTTTTGTGCAAACGCTGCCATGGGAGCAATCCATGAACGAATTTCTGGAAATATCCCCCATATCATCACTACTACAATAAGGATCCCTGTAATCCCTGATGATCTCTATGTATCCTTAGGGTGCCCTTTGATGGGATGGTTTAGGGTTTAGGATTTAGGCTTCGATACCTTAAAACCCCAAAACCCTGAACCCTAAAGCCTGGGGATACCTCCCTTTAGTATATCCAAGTAGAAGAATCGCTTCATACTGATGATAGCCACTCTCCCCGCCCCCACCCACCCCTATTACTCAGTATGTCTAAATATGTCCCCAATACATACGGCCCCTTACGGGCAGTCTGTAATGCTAGAGGTGTGGGGGGTTGTTTATTGTTAGCAGTTAGCACGAAGGGATGACTTCTACACTACACCCTAACCCTAAACCCTAAACCCCTAAACCCTAAACCCCGAAACCACAAACCCCTACGTAAACCCTGAAACATGTACTGCCGTGGGAAGTGTAGAGGCCCGCACTCGCCGTGCGGTCATGCCGGCCGAATCTGCCAGCGCCTCTTGAGGCAAATCTTTGGGGTTTGGGGTTATATGCGTTATTTTCGGGACGCCCTCAATTCTTTTGGCAATGCTCGTGTCTGTGTTTTCGTAGCCCAAACCCCCAAGAAATCCTAGATTGATCAAACTGGTAGGGGTTTGCAGAGGCCCAGACTTGGGACACTTCATGTGGGGATTGGGTGCGCTCCCAGGAAGACTGGTTTTGCGCAGTGTTTGCCCGATGGAGGGTTTTGGGGCCCCTCAGAGTTGGTCCCTCAAGAACCACCAAACACTCCTGCCACGGTCTCGGTAGTATGTCTCAAACATCCTGCTTGAGCCATGTGGCCCAGTGCTGCGGGCTGGTCATTCCCATAGGTACACTAACCAGCCAGCTTTTTTTTAGCCTACCTAGTTCCCCTCCACCAAATATTAAAACCCCCATTCCCGCAGTATTAGATGATTTCGGGTAGACCGGTTGGGGGGTAATTCATCTCCTGATGACATCTGTCTCAGTGCATGCCTTCGCTGGGCACGGCCTTGACAGGCCCGCGGCGGTTGCGCCTCTCGAGCCCGCATTGTGGGTGAAACTTTAGGGTTCAGGGTTTGGGGGATTTAGGCTATAGGACCGACAGGTATCCAACGCTGCTTCTCAAAATGCCAGGGAGGCTTTTGGGAATGGCATGAATTTTGTGGTTACAGTCCCCCATAGGTAGATAGGATATGGCTTTGGGTATATTATGATAAGATCCCCATATACCCCATATTCTATCTACCGTAGGGGGACTATAAGCCTGACAAGCGAAGAAAACAACAAATGACACGAGTTATCCCCGCCCCTGGGGGTACGTACCTTTAGGTTTAGGGTTAAGGGCTCTCACAGCCCTCCAACTGGTTATCATCCTGGAGAATTCCCGTCAGAAGGACACAGACAATGTTGCACATAGATGGGGAGGAAAGCAATGTAGACCCCAAATTGCTATAACCCCCATTTTAAGCACCCCTAGGAAGGGGAACTGATTTTTGGAAAACCCCATGTGTGAAACTGTCGGAAGGACGCTACCTGAAATTATTGTGGGGAACTCTGAAACTGGCCACCTGAGAATCGGCCAGAACACTGCGTATCATGGAGCTCTGGCTCGCTGTTGGGCTCTTGGACAAGTCCTTATCTCTCATGTAGAAGCCTCCAATGATAGAAGTAGCAGCACTTCATGCGATGATCTGATTATCACCACCATCAGCATGGAATTTGCACCAACAACTGCGCCTCTTGCAGGACGAATCCATGAAAGGACATGTCCGAAAGCAAGTTGGCACACGGGGTAGCAGAAAGATTGTGATAGCCACACAGCAAGCATGTCAATAGGAACCATGATCGCAAGTCAAAAGGATACTCACATTAACATCCTTTCAGTGCGGAGAAAGAAGGGGAAAGCAGCAAAACCTGCAGTCTACAGGGGCGCAAATCCCTAAACCCTAAACCATAGGATCCGGCTATTCCAGAAAGGCGCCCCAAATCCCGGCTGCAGCAGGTAACAATCGGGTTGCAAGCCTATAGTTCGCCATGCCGCATAATTATTGAAAATACTATAGTCCTTATTATAGGGACCCCCAAACTTGGACCCCTTTTGGGAAACCCCGGAATCTTGCATGACCCCAAGCACCCTACCCGCACTACCCCTCTAGGATAGTCAGGCCTGCAGGCCTTCGAGTATGTACCATACTTCCCCGTATCCTAAACCTTAAACCCTAAACTAAACCTTACGCCCTATGAACCCTAAACTCCGAACCCTAAACCCAAAGCCCTAAACTCAAAGCCCTAAACCCAAAGCCCGAAATCCTAAACCCTAAACCCTAAATCCTGAACCCTAAACCCTGAACCCTGAACCCTTATTTCCTAAACCCTAACCTTTGGGTATCAGCCCTAGAACCAGGGTCTTTCGCAGCAAGCCTGGTGCGACTTGGAAGCCTCTCGGCTTTTCCAGTGATGGACAGTCCAGCAGCGCGGAGCCTCCATCTTAAGTGTGTACAGCGGATAAGGGTTTGGGCCTTAGGGCTTATAGGGTTTAGGGTTTAGGGATAAGGGTTTAGGATTTAGGATGTTTGAAGGGCTTGGGGTGTAGGAATCGTTTTTTAGGTTGAGTGCTGTTACAAAGCTTTGGGCTTTCTGGCTTACCCCTTTTCTGTGGAGTGTAGGAATCTTCTTTGGGCTGAATGTCTCTAAAGGGTCTAGGGGTTAGGAAGTTTTTTGCGGTGTAGGGTCAAGGTTTTCTTTAGAGTTAGTTCTTTTGTCTGTGGGCATGTGATAATTCTCGGGCCCTAATTTGAAGGCTGGGGAACCCAAAATCGCCTTATTGTAACCTATTTGAGGGTTCATGGGTGGTTGTTACTGGGCTTACTCGCCCAACACTTAGGTCATATGTACAGCCATCCTGGTTATAACCCTTTTCAACCAATTACATGTCAAGTAAGCACTCAACCCCAAACCCTGAACCTCAAACCCTGAAGCTGAAACCCCTAAACGCTAAACCCCTACACTCTGAACCCTAGACCCTAAACTTAAAAATCCTACATAAACCTTAAACCTTAAGCCCCTACACTCCGAACTCTAAGCCCTAAACTTAAAAACCCTAAACCCTTAACCTCCACAATCTGAACGCTACACTTGAAAACCCTAAACCCCAAACCCTAACTGCGACCTTAAACCCTAAACCCTAAACCCTAAACCCAAACCCTAAACCCCAAACCCCCAACCCTAAACCCTAAAACCCCAAACCCTGACTGCGGCCTGCGGCGCTCGCAGCTTGGGGTGCTGTTCCGGAGAAGCGCCATCTGTGCCGCGAAGGGGAGCTCTCCTCCCGGCAGCTCACCGGCCTGAGACGATGGGGTTTAGGGTTTAGGGTTCAGGGTTTAGGGTCTAGGGTTTAGGGTTTAGGGCGTCTCGCCGCGCGGCGGCTGAAGGACACATGTAGATATGGCGCCCCGACACACCCAGGGGTGTGGGGGGGCGG
>CAJNIZ010011026.1:0-11458 GCA_905231905.1 Symbiodinium pilosum | reverse complement strand
CTAGGCTGAAGCTAAGGACCACTAGTTACCCGACTGCTTGCAGTCTGTGGTGTGGGGAGGGTGAGCCTCAAACCTAAGTGTACATAGCGCTACTCGTGAGCCTACACAATTGTACAGTTAGTGGTAAGGAGGCAGCTAGCGCTGGCTTCGGCATAGTTGCTTTGGTCCTGGTTAATAAGAGCGAGAACGCCAGGCCACCACGCCCCACCTGTACAGGTTACTGTAGCTAGACTACGTTTCACCCAACCGCCTCTGGCAGCGTTTTCGAGCGCTTGTGAGAAAAAAAAGAATCGTGCATGCCATGAACGGCAACTCCGCGACAGCTCCAACCAGCACCTCAACAGACCCCTGGGCGGATTACCTAGCAGGGAAAGGTAAAAGCAAGGGCGGGAATTGCAAGGGTCAATCCAGGGAGGATCGAGCTCGTTGGGAGGAGGATGGTATTAAAGAAGATTCGCAGCTTATTGACAAACAATTTACTTGCGAGGGCAGCCCTGTCCCTCAGATTGCCGCTAGCAAGGTACAACATGAGGCCACCGGCGCTGCATTTTGCACCCTCAAGACGTTGCATGTGCTTGCCAAAGTGCGGTATGAGAAGGCGCTCGCACTTGTCATACCGGGCAGCCATAGCCATGGGCCTGTGTTTGATGCTCTGGGGTTCACTGCTTCATGCATGCGCACACAGGTGATTCAGGTCCACATCCCATCAGAAACAAAGTTGAATTGCGAGGGGTAACAATTGTCAACTTAGGAGCCAAGCCTGTCACGCCCGCGACTCACGAGGCTGAACTCAATGTTCCTGATGCTGCGCAGGTTTTCATTGTTGCAAAAAGGAACAGAATCACAGCTTGCAAGATAACATTCGAGATACCCTCATTGATTGGATCAAGTGCTCATTGCCGGAAGCCATAGCTCAGAACATGAATCGCTTTGACGTCTTCGCATTGGGCAGGACTGAGGGCGAGAAGGCTGTGGTTCACTCGGTGCGCTTTCAGGTTGAAGGCTCTCCGGTCGGTGCCGTGCCCAAAGAGTCAGGCATGCATGCGCCCATCTTCCGCAGGCTGTGTGTTAACAAAGGGCAACCCTCAGGTCTTATGCCTTGCAATGGCTCAAAGAGGGCGCTCTGCAGGATTGTCTCGCGTTGGCGTTGGCCACTGCAAGTGTTGCTGGTATTGTTTTGTCACGTGGGGTTTGTGGTTGAGAGTCACTCCGGAGGCGCTGTCTGAAATTCGCAAAGCCCTTTCACCGGAAGGAGTTTCAGTGGGCAATTTGACGGATTCCAATCGGGACGTGATGATTGAGTTTGAGAACGAACTTGGTGTGCAAGATCCTGTCGGATTCTGGGACCCCGCTGGGTCTCCGGCAACGAGATCTTCTTCTGGGACATGCGTTCCGGAGGTGAGCCAGGAGGACGTGTTGAGACAGCGCGTGTCATGTGTTAAGCACATAGCTTACTTTGCCAGTGTATGGTCACCCTCCAACATTTCTAAAAAAATCGCATTGCGCATGCCCTGAGTGGCAATGGGAGAGGTAGCTTCAAGGGCAAGGCAAGCACCAAAGCAGATGCATCAGTAACGTTAGCTGAGGAAAGGGAGGCTCAGTTACTTGAGGAAACAAGGGCGGCCCTCCCGGAGGCCGCACGTTTGAGAATGCTGCCGACCCTCATCCCCTCAAAATGGTCAGTTCCTACCAAACAGTAAGTAGACCTAGACAACACAGGAGGCGTCAGCATCGTGCATCGGGACGCAGTCCCAGAGGTGTTAAGGGCGATTGGTTATACCATTGCTCCAGTTGCCATCCTTACTACCCAGACGCCACAGGCCTTAGGACTTAAGGGGTATTTGTATGAGAACATTACTTGCAACATTCGTGTCAAAGACGATGAGGGATCAGAAAAAGAGATTACAGTAAGGCGCTGTTTGATCCAATTGGGCTTTGGTGCCAAAGTATGCATGAATGCGGAAGGTGAGCAAGTCACAGTCCCCAGCAATTTGCGCAAAGTCACTGTCAAGTTGCCGGCTGTGTTTGGGTGGAGGCCTGAATCCATCCAAGTTGCCGCCGTAGCGCAACTCCTTCAGAGGCACATTCCTGCGCCCTCATTTGAGGAGATCACCGCGCGTCTTGATCATACGGCCACCGTCCTTGTGCATGAATCTGTTGTGCATACTTTGTTGAAGGCCTCAGGCCAGGATGGAGTATTCTACAAGCTCCACGACTCCTCAACTTTCATGCCAGAGCTGCATATGCTGTGGTTGCCCACGGATATCAGTCTCGAGGCTGCCGTTAGCCTCGCGAAGTCGGAAAAGGATAGCTATGGCATAGCAGCCAAGAATACGCAGGGCATTCCACGTTTTGCTATGCGATTCCTCGACGAGGAAAAGCTGAAAGCATGTGCTAAGCGCAATCGGTTCGAAGACATTAGTGGTTTTAGCCGATGGCGCCTCACAGGTCTTCCGTTGCACGCAGGGCCGGCTGGGGCAATGGCACTGATGGGGTCACGAGGCTGGAAGGTTCACGAGGTGTTGTACTTCAGCGAGTTGCATTGCGTTTTTCTCGCGCACACACCCGGCAGTTGTGCCCCTATGTACTTCACCCAGCCCAGTGGGCACAAGAAGCAGCTTCACCTCAAGGCACTCAATGCCTTGGCGCGCACCCAGATTGCTGACCATAACAAAAGCGTACATGCAGCTAAAAGCTCACAGGCTGCAGGCGAGCCCGTGGTATCCGGCAGGCCCGAACAGGCAGTTGAGCGCCAGGCATGGCTTCGCCAGCAGATGCCAGAAATGCCTACTGGGAACAGGCCAGTCACCCCTGACAAGAAGCACGCTTCGGAAGGTCCCTCCGGCAATTCGCCGGATTTGCAGCGCACGCGTGCGCAATGAAACTGCCTCATGTTTCACTGCGTTTGCAGGTTTCACTTGGCATAGCTCGCGTCTTGCGCGCAACCGCCGTATGCGTAGCATGCACGGCAACACAGCAACACAGCAAAACCCGGTCGCCATCGCAAACGCGATACCACGGCTATTGATGACGGCAAGCGTAATTTAAAATTTGGTTGCACTAATGTTGGTGGTCTAGCTGCGGCCACTAAGCGCGAGGCCCTCCACGATTTGGATTGCCATGTGCTATGTGTCACCGAGACACATTTGGAAGCACACATGACCCATTCTTACACGCGTTCGTTTTCGGATTACCACTGCTTTTGGTCTCCCGGCGCCAGTAGTCGGCACTACAGCGGGGTTGGCATCCTTGTCCGTAGGGACATTTGTTGGGTTGCAAAACAGATAACATGGCCCTCTTCTCACCCGTGGTACCCCTTTTGGTTCGAAAATCGCCTTTTATCAGTGCAATTCTGGCATGCGGATGGCGATAGTTCCATTTTTGCCTATGGGATTTATGGTCCCTCAGGTGCCAGGTAGAAGGCCTCCAAAAACAGGTACTTGTACTCACTTCTGGATGCAGTGGCTCAGGACGTAGCCGCAAGAGGAGAAGTGCCGTGTCTCCTGCTTGGGGACTACAACCATTGCATTTCGGAAAGCTCGCAGCTTCAGCGTCTCCTTCGCAAAGGGGGATGGTATGACTGCCGCGCCTTAGGGACACCTGAGATGCGCACAGCATTAACATGCCATGTTCAGGGGAGTTCTCAAATTGACCACATTTTTGCGAACCGCAACGCTTATGATCAGGCTTTTAGTTTTAATGTTGCTCGCCAACAGGAGTTCAAGTCCCACTCGGTGCTCAGTGTGCAGCTACAAACTCCCAAAGCTGAGCAGACGAGGCGCACGCTGCGGAAGGTGTCGTGCCTCCCACGGCTTATTCCCCCTCAACCGCACCAGGCATACCCTAGTTCTCAACTGTTCAACTGGGCCTTGCCTTCAAAGGGGCATTGCAGGCGTGTGATGTTGACAAGGCTTATGATCTGTGGAGCCGTGAGGCTGAGAGGCTGTTGGTTCAGTTAGCCGTCCGCCAGGGCCATCACGTTGAAACGGAGGCTTCTCGCCGAGGTCATCCAACCTTTCGGGAACAGCGCCGTCACCCGCCGATGAGCAAGCCTCCACTCTGAAAAGTCGTCAGATCTGGAAAGCTATTTGCCGTGCTAGGGAGGTTTCGGTTGCTAGGCCTGGTTTTCGTAGGGACAAGACTTGGGGTTATCTAGCGCTTGCCTTCCTGGACCAGGAAGTGCGTGAGGAGTTGGAGCCTCTTTTGCGTCAGACTGTAGACCACCTCGTCGCGGCGAGGGCTACTGAGCTCTTAGAGGGGGCGCTCCGGCATCTCCAGGTGCAAGAGAGGTCCGCTCGCGTCCAGTGCTGGAAGCGTGCAATGCGTGCCACACCCGCTGTGCCCTTTGATTGGTTGCGTCACAAAGCCAAACCTGCGCCTATTCAGCTCACCACCACCACTGCGGGTGCTACAGCTAATGCGCAAGCCCGCCTTGAAGCCATCCAAACTGTTTGGAGGGGCAGCAACCAGCAGGGCGAGCCGTCCCTTGGTGCTTTCATGCGTGAGTATGGGCAGCACCTCAAGCGCCAGGTTGTTGATCTCCGTGAGCTCCAAGCCGTGGACCTCATCAGTTTTGCAAAAGATACTAAGCCTTCTGCCTCTGGCCTTGACGGTTTTTTGCCTGATGAAATTAAGATTTTGGCGCACTGGTGTCCTGAGCTCTTCACCCACTTGTGCTGTTTACTTACACTAGTTGAGACGGTTGGTCGTTGGCCTTCTGCTGCAGCGGACGGGGCAGTTGTCTTTGTTCCCAAAGACCCTTCGCTTCCCAGCCCGAAGCTGGGGATTACAGGCCAATTGCCATCCTTTCGGCCACTTATCGTTTGTGGGCTGGAGTGAGGCATCGCATGCTTGCTTCTAAGTGGTTGCCTTCTTGGTCGAGTGACTGCGCGTACGGCTTGCCTAAGGGTCCTTCCGCCGAAGTCTTGGCCTACCGCACTTGTCAGCAGATCGCCCTTGCGGAGGCTGATGGCAAGCATGCAGGGGGGCTGTCGTATGACCTTAAAAAGGCATTCGACACGGTTCCCATAAGATTGGCTTTGCAGATTATGCGCCAGAGGGGCGCTGACAACAGTGTGCTTCGCGCAATGGAAGTTTTTTACGGCCAGCATCGAAAATTCTTCCGCATGGACGGTCACTACAGCGAGGCGTTCAAAGCCTCGAACGGCATCTTGCAGGGATGTCCGCTCAGTATGTTAGTGTTAACTAGCCTTGTAGCTACATGGATTGAGGCCTTGCAAGCGAAGGCGCCGGAGGTTACACCTCGCAGTTTCGCTGACGACCTGTCACTGGTTGCTCAGCATGCTCAGCTACAACAGGTCAAGTCCTCTCTTCGGCAATCGCGCGGCGTCACGACTCGCTTCGTTCAGCTTAGCGGGATGCAGATCAATGGGGATAAGTGTTTTAGTTTTGGCAACAAAAAAACTTCGGGGTGCTGTCCCCGGCATCTCTACGCACCAGCAAACCTTCCGGTTGGTTGGGGGTAGTGTTAAGCTCTCCGGTAAAGAAACTTGGATGCCCTTGGAGCAACAGCGCAGTCACAAGTGGCTGCGTACTGTTGCAAATGTCGGCCACATGCCCGTTGGATGGTTCACCAAGGTCAAGGTCCTCCGTGCTACAATGAGCCAGCTAACATACGCTCAAGGCACCCATGTCCTGCCTGTTGCGCGTGATCACATGCGGCATTTGCGCGCGACAGTTGTTAGGGCTCTGTTCCATGTTCGTGACTATTCCTTGTCTCCGCACGCTGTGTTTGCACTGTTGGCCCCACCGTCGCTCGAGCCCAATTTCGCGCTACAGCTTTCGGCTTTCCAGTTGACCCAAAGGGTTCATTGCACGTCTGCGTCGAGGCGGGACCTTGCGTCGCGTTTAGCTGCCGCCGGCCGAGCCTCCTTGCCTGACGGCCCACTTGCACGCGCGCAGCAGCTCATGTATCACCCGGTGTTCAAGGCTAGCTTTCAGGCCTTCCTACGCGGCCAGTTGCACGCGGAGTCCTACCAGCATGAGCTCCGCGAACAGCACCGTCTTGAGGTCTGGAAAACTCTTGCGCGTGAGCGTCCGCAGCACTTTCGGGGGGCCAGTGCTGGGATTGACCGTGCGCACGCGTTGGCGTGGCTTAATGAGCTAACTGAGCAAGCAGACTCCCTACAGTACCTATGCGACCACTCCCTTGTTGAGCCCCCTGCCCCTGAGAAGGACCCAAGGGCTAAGCTTAAGGTACTACGTCTGCTCCTCACTGCTGGCTTGATGACCCCTGAGCGCTCCCATCGCCACCGTCGTAAGGGTGGTGCCGTGCAATGCTCTTGTGGTTCCGGGGAGCCCACCATCGCACATCAGTTGGGATTGCAGTAAGTATGCGGCTCCAAGGAGCCCTGCTCTTCTAATCAAGCAACGTCCGCGCAACATTCCCATCTGCTTTCGTGCTTGTGCTTTGGTCCCGACCACCATGCGCATCAGCCAGGACGACACCATCAGTGTGCAGAAGAGCTTGGTTGCTGTCTGGCAAGCGCATATTGCTGAATGGAGTGAGGAAGCAGCTGCTCCGGCACTCATCACGCCTGACGTCCCGCCATCCCAGGATGGCGCCCGCGACCCCTCAAACGGGACGCCAAATGCAGTGCAGGTCCTGCGTAGTGACACATCTGGCAACCCTGAATCAAGCTGCTGGATGCTGGCGGCGCGTTTTGCCAACGTTGTGGCAAGTCTACAGCTCGCACGAAACACTTAAGGCTCAAAATCTTGAGTAAAGTATGCAAGTTCCAGCGCTTGGCACCTCAGAAGTGGTTGCAAACGCCTGGGGCGACACGCTCTCAATCACAGGTTGAGGCTCTACAGGTCAAGCTTGAAGAACTTAACGTTGGGCAACACCAGCTTCGGTGGAACAAGCAGCAAGGTAAAAACCCACAGCTCGCTGACTACGGGCGTTTATGGTGCAGTGTGGTAAAGAATGGCCCTGGCTCCGTAGGCGCGTTCCCTGTCATGCCTAGTTGGGTGGTGCGGTTAAACAGCACGCTTAGCAGCGATGCGGTCGACACAGATGCACTTTGCCCTGTTAAGACTATAGGGGAATCCCCGACAAAGCCCGAGCCACTGCAGAGGCGGGATGCCCCACCCCTCAGTTTAATCCCTCTGCCCGTTTGCGCCCCTAATAGACCTGAAGCCCCACGTAGGACCCGTGTCACCAGCAAGAGGCCTGCGCACCCGCGTGCAAAGTCAGGACCTTCGGCCAGTGCTGTACCCATCATCGGGTCAGATGCGCCTCGGTCCAGTAGAGAGAATCCACCACAACGCGATCATCATGAAATGCCCAGCGGATCCCCTGACGTTCCGCGGATGGGCGTAGGATGAGATACTGATGCATTTGCCTAGGAGTCTCGCTGCATGCGGGATTGCTACTTCAAGACACTACTACTTCTGGGACCCCGCTGGGTCCTCGGCGCCATTGCCTTCTTCATCAGGGTGCATGCCGGGGGTGATGATGGACAAGGGGGTGAGACGATGCATGCAACGCTTCAATAGCATCCCGTGTTTTGCTGTATGCATTCTTTGCCTCGTATTTTCATGCGCGCTCCATAACCATTGGAGTTTGAGCCGACATGCCTGCAACAAGCTCCAGCGCATCTTTTTGGGTAATGGAGCTCCAACTGCAAAGGGATATGGCAAGGCCAAGAGTAAGAGTAAGGGGTCGGATCCTGTTTCGCAGCCAGATTTGTTGCCATCGGGTGTGTGGGAAGCCATGCCACACGCAGCTCAACAGCGTTTACTTCCATCTCCCATTCAGGAGGAATGGAATGTTTCAGTCAAGCTTGCCACTCAACTCACCAGTACTGGCGGAGGCGCCTTTTGCTATCGAGATTTTATCCCGGAAGTCTTACGGAACGTTGGGTATACCCACAATCCATGTGCTATTCTCATAGTGCAACCTCCCAATGAAGTGGGACTACGCGGATACCCGTTTGACACAATCACCTGCCGAATGCAGACTCTCGACGCTGACTACAATCAGAAGATCACGTTAGTAGACCAGCATCTAGTCCAACTAGGTTTTGGGGATCCCGTGTTACAAGTGGCCAGCGGCGATGTGGTTCAGTTTCCTACCTGCATGATTCGCTTGGTTGTCAAGGCATCTCCCCATTTGGGATGGTTGCCAGAGATGGTGTCAGCTAATTAACATGGTGGCCAAATTCCTCGACAAAATTGTGCCTCCAGGAGCTTATGCCGACATTTTGTCTCGCGCTGACACCTCAGCCACGTGTAGGGTGCATTCTGATCATGTTGACTCTCTGCTGCGCCACAGTGGCCAACAAGGGGTTTTCATCAAAATTCACAAGTCTGAGTCTTTTCAAGAGATGGAATTCCTTTGGGTGTTTTTTGTCTGGCAGTTAAGACTTTTCAAGGGGCACCACGCTTTGCCGTACGCTTTCAAGCTTCGGATAAGCTCCAAGCCGCAGCCGGTAAGCTGGGGGTTCCTGATCTGTCCAATCTGGGTCGTTGGAAGCTGGTCGGTGTTCCGGAGTCTGCAGGCCCAGTTGGTGCGTTGGCAGTGCTCCTGTCCAAGGGATGGGAAGTGCAAGAGGTCCTTTACTGCACCCCCAAGGTGTGTGTTTTTGCGGCTACTAAGAAAGGAGATAGTGGCCCGATCCACGTTGCTCAAGGCAAGCACAAGCAGCAGTTGTTGTTTACTGCCCTCAACGCCGTGGCCAAAAACCAGCGCAGTTCTGAAGCTCAAGCCTCAAGAGCAGCCCCAAAAGTGCAGGCCAGACGCGAGCAGATCGCAAGCTGGCAGCTTGAGGCAGCCAAAGCCTTGCAGAAAAGTGCACCCACCAAGCACGCAAACGAAGGCCCTACAGGCTTGTCGCCCGACAAGTCCAGGCAGCGCACGGCGTGATCTTGCCACAGCAAGTTTTTGCACGGACACATTTTGCCATGAGAGCAGCGTGTGTCCTCATTCTGTTAAGGTTTTTCGCGTGCAAGGTCGACATGAGCGCGATCATGCACCTTTCTGCCCGCGTTTTTCGCCTCTTTATGTCACTCTAGGCGTCAGGCCAACAAACACACGCATGTCCTCAACGGTAATAGCGCCACGAGCCGCGCTAATGATGCAAAGGTCTCCATCAATTTGGTGGCCGCCCTCAACGTGGGGGGTTTCCACAATGCCACCAAGTGGCTTGCGATTCAGCAGCTTTCGCAGCAGTTCATCGCTCTCACTGTAACTCAACTTCAATCCCACCTTCACGGTACCATTCGACGCCAGTTCCAAGACCACATGGTTTTTCTTAGCCCGGGCTTTGCCGCCAAGCACTACACCGAGATTGCGTCTCTTATTAGGAAGTCTGCCGCTTGGGCATCCAGGCTCATTACATGGGAATCCTCTCATCCCTGCCATTTTGCCTATATAGATAATCGTCTCATCTGTGTTCAGGTTTGGGCAGGCAAAGGAGACTTGCCTATTTTCTTCTACATTGCCTACGCACCTTCGGGTGCCAGGTGGGACGCTGATAAGCGTGCATATGCACATAGGATGTTGCGCGTTATTGAGCACGACATCGCTGAAAGAGGCGACATCGCCGCTTTTCTCGTTGGAGATCTCAACCTGCAGGTGGAGGAAAGTGCGGTGTTACAGCGCTGGCAGCAGCATGGCCCTTTCTTTGATTCGGCTTCCATTGCTAACCCCTCCAGCGCTGTTGCTTCTACCTGCCATCAAGGCAAAGGTTCTCGCGTTGACTTTGTATTCTCCTCTGCCGCCATGTACGATGCCTCGGTGACCTATCAGGTTCACAAGCTTGGCTGTTTCCCGACACACTCTCTTGTCGAGCTTTCTTTTTATCTGCCCGAGGCTTCGCGAACCCGTCGCACGCAGCGCACTGCTTGTTCCTTGCCTTCCCTCGCTCCGCCCTCGGAGGTTACCAGGCTTCTTGCATTTGATTTGCCGTCTGAGTTCATGATGCCATCTCCCGCGATCAAGTTGCTTTAGCACCTTATGGTTACAGACGTGACCGTACTTGGCGAGCTATTGCTGAGATTTTGCCACATATCCCACTTCATTTTCTAATGCCCTTAAGCCCCTTTTTGATGCCCCTGCCAGCACTCAGGTTGCCAATCAGGCGGTAGAAGTTTTGCAGAGCGCCATTAATCATCAGGCTCAGAATAATAAGTTTCAGCGCGTTGCCTGTGGGAAGACATGCGCGCCCAGGACTCTAATCGTTCGGCCTGGCTGCGCAGCAAGCATAAGCAACAGGTTGTCAAGGTTACGAACACTCCTGCAGGTCCGTGCAGAGCATATGGCCATAATCCGCCAGGCCTGGGCAAAGATTTACCACGCACACAAAGACGGCGAGCCTTCCCTCCGTCAATTCATGGAGCAGTATGGCCCTGTTATGCGCAGAGCAGCTGTAGATCGGCCTAGTATCACCGCTGAGCAATTGCTAGCTAAGGTTTCGTGCGCTGAGCCCTCAGCTTCCAGCATGGACCACTGGGACTCCACGGAGTTGCGCTCTCTTTTTCTTTGGGCCCCTGGAGCCGCCGCTCCTTTAGCTCAATCATTAAACCTAATCGAGCGTACCGGCCGCTGGCCGTCACCATGCCTGCAGGGTCGTGTAGTTTTTATACCTAAAGAGGTTGATAGCGGTTTCGCCGACGCCCTCGAGCATAGACCTATAACAATTCTATCTTGCGTTTATCGTCTGTGGTCTGGTATCAGACACGACGCCCTAAGCACTTCATGGCTGCCTAAATGGGTGTCTGGGCAGGTTTTTGGTCTGAAGGGTCACGGTTCAGCTGATGAACTCGCCTTGCAAACGTGTCAAGAGATCGCCAACGCCGTTCTCGACAATCGCACTTTTGGAGGCGTTTCTTAAGATTTCGCCATATGGTTTAGGGAGCCGTAACCAAAACGGTCGTGCTTTGCTTGAGCTTGCCTCTTCGCTAGGTCTACGTGTGCTCAACTCCTTTTTCCGTCACGATATCCCTCATACTGCCACCTGGCGGCATCGCCGTTGGGGGTCTCTTGGTGTTCTTGACTTTGCAAGGTCTCGGCAGAGTGATTCTCGTTTTGTCACCGATGTTGTTTCCCTGCCTACACTTGAGACTGCCAGCGACCGCTGTCTCTTGTGAGCTCTTGCGCTCCTCGCCCTGCTGCCCCCGTGCCTGGCGCTGCCCGCCCTAGACCTCTAGCTGTGCATCGTCTCTCCTCACCTGAGGTATCACGCTCTTTTCGGGCCTCCGTCTCCCGTTCTTTGGAACTCGACCCTAACAGTGGCTTTGACGGTTTGTCTGCCCACCTCCGCCGCGCTGGTGAGGAAGTTCCCAGAGAGCCCAATATTGCTTAATTAAGAAACACGAGCTTAATTAAGCAATTATTGTTTAAGCGAATATAGCTTAATTAGCTGTTTATTGTTTAATTAAGCTGTATACTGCTTAATTAAGGAGCACGAACCTGAATTTAAGCAATATTCGCCCT
>CAJNIZ010011024.1:84052-104129 GCA_905231905.1 Symbiodinium pilosum | reverse complement strand
CGGAGGACGCGGAGTACGCGAAAGCGCGTTTTGACTGGCCTGGCTAGCGGAGGAGTTAATCACCTGGAATAAATTTAAAATACTTTAACTGTTCCAGACGGGGGACTTGGTGGAGGAGTCTACGGGGGAAGGGGGTCTGCCCAGGATTTGTGCAGAACTTATGCAGGGATGCGCAAGTGCGACGAACTTTCGTCCTGCCGCAGTATAACCCCAATGTAACACAAGTATGCTGTAGTGCCATAATCCCAAAGTTCCCGCAAACCCCTAATGATGAGGGTACCCTTTTTCTAATGCTCGGATTTAATAAGGAGACTCCTAAAAAAGGGAAAATGGGTACAACTTGGGTACCTAGATCCCAAAGGTTTGGGCATATAAGGCCAAGCAGGATATGGTCCATCAAACTACACAGAAGGCTCTTGAATTTCGAGTCTCTCCAAATGGGGCGCAATCCAAAATGTGGAATCTCTCGAGGCTTTATATATAGGGCAACAACTACCACATGGGAGTCTTTCGAATTCAGAAATCCTTAATACAATTCCTTGTACTGTAGTCCCAGTACAAAGAACCAGGGAGAAACGAAGGGATACAACTTGGAGTGGTTCGTGTGCTGTTTTGGCCTGATAGACCTCCTACAGCGTTTACGTTCTAGGGCTCCGGGCTTTGAGGTTTTGGGGTGCTACACGGTGGCAAGAAGCTTCGGAAGCACATCCTGACCTACGCCGACACCCGCCTGCGGCAAGCTCACGTTACCCAGCAAAAACCCGACACACAAACATCCGGTTCAGGGCTTGGTGTTGCAGAGTACACTCCCAAATTAACATAGAACCCCAAGAAGGCAGCTACGGAGAGTTCCGCCCTGTAAAAAGAGAACAATGTCAGCTTCCATGTCAGTGTCGGGGAGGGTAAACACCCCAAGGCTTACTGTAGAAGCCTGAACACTTACCAATAACGTTCTCCTATAATGCCTACATGAGAACAGTCAAAACTGCTTCAAGAAGGTTATATAAGATATGATGGATTATTATAGGGGTTATTCTTAAGGGGGATACTGGAAGTTTAGATTGTGGCTCATATAACTTTACTAGAATGTACCCCAAAGCCCTCAGCTTATTCTTCAGCTGTCTACATGCAGCCACACTTGCAAACCCAGATGCCTGGCCGCAACCTCTTAATGACAAGCTATTACAAAGTAGGGTTTAGGGTTTAGGGCTAGAGCCCACCAAACTGTCAAAATGTAAAAAAATAGGTTAAATGTCAACCCCAAATTCTAAACCCTAACAAACCCCTTGGGGTCTGTTTTAGGTATGCTTTAGCACAATTGTACAAGGAATCATGGACCATAACATTGGAAATTAGTTACGCTTCTACTTGAGTGATATAGGTTTGGGCTTTAGGGTTCTACTTTAATGATATAGGTTTAGGCTTTAGGGTTCTACTTTAGAGATATGGGTTTAGGCTTTAGGGTTTAAGCATTGCGTAACCCTGAACCTCTGACGCCCCAAGACTTGGAATCCTTGGCCGTCGCATCGAACACCGCTCTTTGCGTGGCATCCGGCCCGAAAACGCGTGCAAATCGAAAGCCATACCTCCCAGTACTCCACAGTGAGATACATATATGTACGCAGATATGGAATCATTTATGTACAAAGGGATTTTCCAGGGATTATGGGGTGGCTCAAAGGAACTACATCTGTCAAATTGTCTTAGTCATTCACTCTGTTCTGGGAGGCGGTTGACACTTCGGAACTTGGACGGTACGGGGAAGCTCACTGTTCTGGGTTGGGGCACTAAACCCTAAACCCAGGGGGCTTCAGGCTATGGGATTGTTGGGGACCTCAGCCTCTATTTCCTGTGGTAGCCGCTGATAGAAAAAATGAAGATTCCCTGCCTGCGCCGATAGCCTGGAGGATTGCCTGGCCTCTGGTTGGGATTGTAGGCCGTGGCATTTAACTAAAGCGGCTCCAAACAAGCAACCTTGAAGCAACATGTGTTGAAGTGCAGTAGCGCGCAGCACGCAAGCTCGAAAATGGAAATGGAACAGAATCTATACATTGCCTCGGGTTTTCTATTGCGACTCCACAAAATATTCCTACCAGGGTCGGACGCCTTTCCGTGCTGAGACAGGTGCAAGTCAAAAGAAGCATAGCCGCACAAACCCCCAGCTCCTTCATCTGCAAAAGGTCTTTGAAGGCATTTACACAGTTTACCATCTTCAGCTATTACTAGCCTCAGCCTAACACTCCCACCGAATGTGTACTTCAGCACTTCCCTGCAGCATACCGCAAGGCGACCCTTCGTTGTTGAAAGGGGGAGGCTGTTGAAAGGGGACTGGGCCATTCAGCCCATGCTTCTAAACTCCCGCGCAAAACTCTTAATACCCCTATCTGGACACAGTAAAAGAGGCACACGGGATAGTTGAAATTCTAGCCCCATGCAGGCGCACTCTTCAACCTGGTTGTTGATGACATCCTCACCTCCGCCACCCGGTTCTTACTAGTGGCTAGTAGCGAATAAGGGAAGATAAACCAAATCTGACCTCTATCTACTGTACTCCCTTATTCCCTACGAATCTTACACCTAAACCCTAAACCCTACATGATATCGTCCCTTACTCCCTACCGACTCCCAGTAAGGGTTAGTTTAGGTGTTTCGGGATGTCTGCGTCTCGTCTGACTCGGTCGGGATCACACGGATGCACGGGTTTCTTCTTATGCGGGTGATATATGGGCTATGAGGTCTATATAAGGACAGTTGTAGGGGGATGAGATGAAGATTGTGAAGGCGTCATATTGGGATTATACGGGTTTATACGGACATTATATAGGGGCTATATGGTGATTAGCACGGGAAGCTAGGAATATGTAAGGACTACATGTAGATGAGGGAGGTTCTGTTTAAGGACAGAATGGGGATTAGGTTGAGAAGATTTTTGGGTCACGGGTTAGTTTGAGGTTTGGGGATATAGCAAACGAACTATACACTGAATTCTCAAAAAAAATGACTTACATCGGGGATATGCATGGAGTTCACTCCCTCAAACTAATATGGAACCGCAAAAATCTTCAGAAGACCATCGCCCTTTCAAAAAGGTTTATATGGGGTTCCACGCCAGTTTGGGGAAACCTGGAGCCTTCAGAGGGGGGTTGCCTCCGAAACATGAACGCAACGTGTCCACGTCCTTGTGCAAGATTCCACCCAACCGCTACTGTGAAAGCCTGGATAATTACCAATGATATTTCCTAAGCCTAAACCCTAAATAGATGCCTTGTATGCATGAGCTTGTTTAAAAAATGGGGGGCCGCTAGTGACCAGAGAAATATGGGAGTAAAACTGGGGGTGACAAGGCCCCCGGTTAGGGACTTCTTAAAAGCCCTGACATGGAATTTTCCAAGAAGGCAGGCCTGACTATGCGGATTCCTGAAATGAGGATCCCTACCATGGAACCATTTGAATGCCCTAAACCTGTTCTAATGGTATGATGGCAAGACGACGTGTTGAATTTGTACAGTACTACTAGCAGTTCTTGTCATGTGGCAGAAGTATAGCAGGAGTTGTGGTGGCGGCCGCGGTGGTGGTGGTGGCGGCGGTGGTGGCAGCGGCGGCGGTGGTGGTGGCGGCGGCCGGCGGCGGTGGTGGTGGTGATGGTGAGGACAGCGGTGGTGGTGGGGGCCGCGGCGGCGGTGGCAGGGGCAGGGGCGGGGGCGGTGGAATTGGCGGTGGTAGTGGCGGGGGTTGCTGTGACGGTGGGCGGTGGAGGTGGCGGTGGAGGTGGCGGTGGCGGTGGCGGGTGGCGGTGGCGGTCGCGGTTGTAGTGGCGGTGGCGTGCGGCTGCATGATTATAGTTTGGGCATGGATGTTCCGGTAACTTGAACGGTTTTATGGCTTTGGCATAGATGCTCTAGGAGTCGTATGCACTCGGGAATGGATGTTATTAGGGTTTGGAATGGATGCTCTAGGAATACGGTGCGCTCGGGATTGGGCGAATGGACCTTGCATTATTCTGTTGCGTGCTTTTCGAGCCGCAGCATATGCCACGCATGTCTGCAGTTTACTCCATCTACTTCTGCAAAATTCCAGGAATACGCGTGTGGATCTACTAGCCCTCAACACGTCGACCTTAGACCTTCAAGCCTGTAACCAAGCACCATACACCTAACCCCTTCCGAGACCTTCCAAAATACATATGATACTGGCCTTCAGGCCGAAAGTGAAGGGAATATACGTTACTTGAAAGGTAAAAGGTATATGCGTTGTTTGAAAAGTGAAGGGAATATACGTGATTTGAAAGGCAAAGGGTATAACCCTAAACCCTAAACCTTAAACCCGAAACCTAAACCTCAAGTCAAAGGGAAAATACGTGATTTGAAAGGTCTACTTTGAGGTCCTTTGTACTTATAACATACTTAGTAATTGTAATAACACAATTATATCTAGGGTACCTGTAGTTCTGGGAGTTATATTTAGGCTACAACTACAGTTACTAAGCAGGTTATAAGTACAATGGACCTCCAAGTAGGTTTCCCCAGCGGCCTTTCACTTCGATCCACACACCCTAACAAGCCTAAACTCTGGCAACCCTAGTAGTTCTACTAAGCCACATAACTTACTGGTGGTTAGTAGGGAATAAAGGAAGATATTCTGTAAGGATTCTTTACGGCTTATACTCCCAGATTCCCTACTAAGCACCAGTAAGTGATGACTTTGGTCAGCTAGAAGTGAAGGAATGGATCCCCATAGCAGTCCCTATATAAGACATCATAGTAGCTTCCATGTTCTAAACCCTAAACCCTAAACCCTAAACCCTATTCCATTCCTTCAGAAAAAGCAGCTGGACCTCGAGGTATCTGGACAACTACCTCCTTCTCCGCCACACGGACCTGGAGTTATATATTGGGGTTTATTTAGGGATTCTGGAAAAGAAAATGGAAATTACTATAACGGGGTTATATAAGGTTTAGGGTTTAGGGTTTAGGGCTTAAGGTTTTAGGGTTTAGGGTTTAGGGCTTAAGGGTTTTAGGGTTTTAGGGCTTTAGGGTTTGGGGGTTTGGGTCTAGGGAATTGGGGTTTAGGATTGGAGGGTTCAGAATTTTTGTCATTTGAACTTAGTCTATATTGGAGACTATGGAACTTTAGTATCCCCGGAAGCAATACCACTCGATAGAGTTTGATCGTAACTCACATCCTGCACCGCAGGCCCTAAGCTATCTGATGTCTTCTCAAACATGTGTATGGGGGTGGGACTCCCCCTCAAAAAATGATTACCGCTCAGGGAGGTACATGAAAGGATAATGAGGGTCCTTACGAGTGATTGTCTGTAGGGGTTGCTTTGCGAGCTTCCATACATGTGGTCCGTCAAGACTATGGGTCTGCCCAATGTTTGACTTCCTTCAAAGAGAAGGTTTAGGGTTTTGGTTTACGGCTTGTATTTCAGGTTTAGGGTTTTGAAAGGTACTGCCCGAAACAAAAATGGAAGCTGATACTGTCCCCATTTCAGTCGCCAAAAATCTTTGGACGACCCCTTTGAAGCTTCCATGCTAATTTGGGGAGGGCTTCACACATGCTGGGATCGTGACTTGGGCACTCCAGGGAGGAGCTGAGTGTTGGTATCACACCAGGATGCTCCATCAGAGATCTCGATTCCGATGTCAAATGCGAATGTGAGGATGCTCCACGCGAGAGCTTGACTTCGAGGCAAAATGTGCAAAGGCTCCACGCCAGAGCCACCAAAAAAAATGTAGTTTGGGGGTTATATAGGGATAATGGAAAAGAAAATGGAAACTACAGGGATTATAAGGGGTTATATAGGGATTATATAGTAATAATAGGCCCTTCTCTCCCATAACTACAATTCTGCAGATTGGGGGCCGTAAGTATCCTTACCAAGTAGGTCATAATCAATTATACTTCGCATGGACCTCCAAGGAGTACATCTTAGGGAGCCCGGGGCAGCAAAAGCGGCAATGTGGAACTATGGTGAAACATGTAGACCCGTGATGAACCAACCCCCTCCCATTGATAGAGCTCATAATAGGGATCCGAAACCCTAAACCCCAAACCCCGAATAGGGATCCTAATACTAAGGCCCTTACCAGGAAGGGATTTTATTAATCACAGGTCTACATTATAAAGGATCAAGGATTCAGAGCTCAGGCTCGGGATTTAGGGTTTCAGAGCATTTTAGGGTGTAGGGTTTAGGGTTGACCCTAAAACCCTAAACACTAAACCCTAAACCCTAGGGTTTGGGGGTTTAGGGTTTAGGCTCTTCCCCTCACCAAACCGCTCAACTTGCAGCCCCCATCCCTAAACCCTGGTACTTGAACCCTTAACCTTCTAAAACCCTCATCCCTAAAGCCCAATCCCTAAACCGACCCTGGGTAGGTGTATTACAAAACACCGGTAGTATCCAGAGTAACAACTATAGGGGGATATAAGGCATAATCGGGTTATAACTTGAGTGTCTTCCTCTAAACCGTAAACCCTAAACCCTAAACCATAAACCCTAAAGCCTACAGCCCAAACAGGCGAGGGACATGCGGCGAGGGCTGAGGACTTGGTCTCACCCGGGCCACCACAGATATGTGCTCCTGGCGAATTTGGGGAACCTTTCAGTCCTTCGAGGGGTTTGAAGGTTTAGGGTTTAAGGGTTTCAGGGGCTCGGGTTTGGTGTTTTGGGTTTGGGGGTTTTTAGGGTTAAGGGGTTCGAGGTTGAGGGTTTAAGTTTAGGGTTTTGAGGTTTTCAGAGAATCCGAACGTGTCAGATTTCTTGCCTGAGAAACTACGGGGCGGCGGGGCGGAAACGCGGTAGGAACAGCACGGGTCTGTTCTGATGCGGTTAAGGGATGCTGTTCGGGGGCCGTGGAGGCTACGTGGGACGCTAGGTGGCAGCTTTTTAGGCACTTGGAAGCCGTTCTTGGGCAATCGGAGGCCGGTCGCGCTCCGCTGCTTCATGAACAAATGCATGCGCCAGTTTGCGCCCTGTTTCTAAGCTTCCGTCCCCCCTATGGGCGCAAGTCCAGGGGGTACTAGGAGTTAGATTATAGCTCATGTAAGATGCTAAGTGTTTTGCTTTGCCTCGTCATGCCTATTTTCAAGGCCCATGGGCCGGCCTCCCAAAAATCCTCGCGCCGTGGGGTCTGGCCCGCGGCAAAATTTGACCATTTCTGGGTGTTTCCCCTCCCCCATACCCGCTTAGTACAGATCAGCAAAGCTGGACTCAGACGAAAGCTCAGAGAAGCTTCCGTAATAAGCCCTATAGTAGTCCCCCATTTAATCCCCTATATATCCCCCTTTAAGGAGTTTAGACTATAGCTCCCATGAACTTCGCTTCTTTGTGATTTGGTTGCCATACCCCAAAACACCGCTATTCTTAAACTTGAGGCCGCTACATTAGGTCGAAATTGGGCCTGACAAGTTAATGCGTTCGGGACTTAAGGTTTGGTATTTGGCGAGCCATGTGCCTTATGTTGGCCTCATTTTGGGCTCAAACCGCAGGTAAGACAGACTCCTTGACGGGTAAAACAAGATCTTATCCAAAGCGCAATCAGCGTAGGGTTTAAGCTGCAAGGGTGAGGGTTTTGGGCTTCCCGGTGCTTGCAAATCGAAGCTTCTGTCTTCATTTTTGTTTCGGCCGGACCGTCCACATGCAAGCACACATCTCCCAAATTGGGGTTATGGCCACAGTAGCAGCAGCAGCAGCAGCAGCAGCAGCAGCAGCAGCAGCAGCAGATAGAGGAAAAAGAGAGAAAATAATACCAACAAAAAAGAAGGAGAGAGAGTTATAGATGGAGAGGAGACAGACAGGGATACAGAGGACAGAGAGAGAAAGAGAGACAGAGAGAGAGCGAGAGAGAAAAAAAAAGAGCAAACCGGGAATCAGGGAAACAGACAGAGAAAGAGCCAGGAGCCACAGAAACGGCTTGCCTCATGTTACTTCAACAAGGGGATGTTGGAAGGGCCGGTATTCCCAAATCGAAGAGTCCTATATCGCGCCTCATCATCATAATCCTTATATCACGGGCACCTCAACTTGCTACCGGGTCGCGCCCCTTGGAGACTATGTTTGAGGCTTAGGGTTTAGGGTTAGGATTGCCGTGAAAGAAGACAATAAGAAATGAGACGTGACTTAACGGCTTGAGAATCTCTTGAACATCTACCGTGCCACTCAGGTTGGCTAAACAGGGACCACCACGCTAAACCCCTAAACCCTGAACCCTAACCAATCTGACTCCCAAGCCCCCCTGAACACTCAACCTTGAAACCTGAACCCTCCCTAAATCCTAAACTCTGAACTCCAAACCCGCCTGATGCTCTCTTGACGCTTCGGACATGCCATGACACTGGCAGCCGACGTGAGCAAGCCCTAAACCCCAAAACCTTTAGCAACACATTTCGATGCAGGGGAACGGAAAAGAAAATGGGAACTGCTGCACTATTACGGGTGTAGGGTTTAAGGATCAGTGTTTAGGGCGTAGGATTTCAGAGTTTAGGGTCTAGGTTTTTGATTTAGGTCTTGGGGCAGACCTTACACCAGGGGACGGCATTCGATAGAAGGTAGCAATAACATATCTGATCCCCCTGCAGGATGCACACATGATGGTCCTCATTACTATTACGATTATTAAAAAAAATACGATTACTACTCTTATCACTACATGACTAATACTGTTATACTTGCCCTCATTTTATATATTACTGTAATGATTAGTATTCTTACTACTGATAGTATTACGATAATTGTTACTGGTATTATTGCTATGACTACTATTACTACGACCTTGATACAATCACCGAACCGGAGCGGAGCAACCCCTTGCATACTGTGTACATACGGCTGCAAGTACCCTAAAGCCAGCCAACAACACATGAGCCATAGTCTAAACTCCTAGCATTCCCCTTAATAAGCCCTATAATAATCCCCTATGTAATCCCTATGTGACCCTCTTTATGGAGTTTAGACTATGGCTCACATGACGTAGGTGGAAGTCTTGGGGTCGAAAACCCTACTTCGTCTCTAAACCATCAGACCCGGGAAATCCAGAGCCATGAGGAGGGTTTAGGGTTGAGGGCTTAGGATTCAGGAGGCCAAGGAAGGAAATGACACGGCGTGAGGGTTAGGTGTGAATGCAGAAAGGCCTTGCAAGCAGCGTCGGCAGCTCATATTTTGCATGCACAAACATCAATATCTCACCTGGGAGTCTCATAACCAAAGCTCGAACTTCTACAATCACTCCTCCTCCTACTGCTTCTTTCTATTCTTCTCCTACTGGCTGAACTTCTGCAAGAAGGGCTGCTGCTGCCGAGGTATCTAGTAGCAAACGTTTCGACTGGGAGAACTTCCAAACAGTTCCAACCAAGAACCTAGTTTGGAGTGTAGAGAAGATGAATGGGAGAGACAGATAGGGAGAAACAGAGAGGAGTAAGAAAGGACCAGGCTCGATTGGCTTGGGGCACTGGATTTAGGATTGAGGGGCTAGGGCCTGGCGCTCAAGATTTAGGGTTTAAAGTTTCAGGATTAGGAGCATCAGGGTTTGGGTTCAAAGCTGGGCGATGGCCGCCAAGGGGGGGGCTTTTAGGTTGCAACGGCTCATGCGTCTACCTTACCTGCCCATTGGATCCTTATTTGACACCAGAATGCCATGAAATCTCCGCAATGGCCTGACCGGCTTTCACCTGCCCGCCTCTATACGTTTCTTTGACATTCTTGCAAAGCTGGTTTGGAGATCTGTTCCGTTCTCTGCGGAGATGCGGCAAACAGAACGGCACCGGCTCAAAGACCGACATGGATCTCCTACTTAAGGACAACGGTCTTGTAGGATGCCTTTTGCAAAGAAGCTGCTGGAGTCAACTCGGGCTGTTTAACTGACGCGCAGCAGCCGTTTCTAGTGTACACGTCATGTCACAGACGCCTTTGGCGAAAACAGGAACGAGCAGCTCGTGACACGCAACGCGCTTTCAGCGCGCTGCGATTTCAAAGCTATGCTAAAAGTTCCATCAGAAGAACTGAGGGACAGCTGCGGGCTTTTCATAGGCCTTCACTCTAGTAAGGCCTTCGAAAACAGAAATACACTCCTCACACAACTGCACAAGTCCATTCATGCAGCAACATACCACACTAGCGCAATATGAGTCATAAGGATTTGGGGTTGGGATGTCCCGAAGGTTGGCTTCCTCTGGACAGAACTATAAACACACTACATACCTGCTCGTCTGGCCTATTTCCCGCTTAAACGGCCCGACAGCCCAGAATGCTGCTGCATTAACCAGGTTCCCACTTGGTCGTGTTGAAGCACGACAGTTCACGCAGGCTCAGTAAAAAGGATCCCGCAGTGGCCAGCCACTAACCATTCTGAGATATGCATATTGAAGGCATGCAAGTACTTCAAGGAAGCATTCGGCCCCAGCCAGGATAAAGCCTCGTGCTTTGGAAGTGCCCAAGAATGGCTGAAAGCTTCTGCTACTTTGACAGGTCGCCAGGCAGCCAAATATGAAATGCCACAGGCATCTGGAGGGGTGCCAGTTAAGAAGCGCGGAAGTGGAACATGGATAGACTGGACCCAAACCCTGATGTAAACGCCTGGATGAATTTCTTGCCCCTCTGCATTCTTGCAAGAATGATGGGGCGGATTAGGGGCCTCGGGTCAGGTTCTGCTTCTTCAGGACATGCCCTCTACGTTGCCTATGAAAAGGGCTACTAAATGTTTGCTTCTGATGAAATATTTCAGACCCGCCTAGGCTTGGCAGGCTTTGCTTGCTATTACGTCACACAGTTGTTTTGACTTGCTTCCACACTTGTGGTGGCAAACCCTATCCTGAACGTAACACACTAAAAATTACCTTCCTGCCTGAAAAAGCATCCTTTAATACTCAAACCATGGGGCGTCTTAAAACCCGCACCCGACAAAAGCTATAATGCAATCTGGACGGAGTCACCTTCTCGGGGGCCTATGTCGGCTTTCGTGTGGGGTAGACCCCTGAGGCCCTTAAGCCCAACGGCCGAGGCGGGGCCACAGCAACGTTCAGATGTCTCAGGGCCGTGGTATGCATATAAAACGACAGTAGTACACTAGTAATAATTCGCAGTAATCAAACTAGCAGCAGTACTGGTAGTATATATCGAGGGTCATGCGGGGCGTTGTCCATTTACAGTCTGTACCTGCTCCGGCAGCCAAGATGCCGCAAAGTTCCTAAAAGCTCTGCCATAAACCCAACACCCAACACCTTGAGGGTTTAGGCTCGAGGGTCTCCCCAAAACCAATTGCTCTTTGCGCCGAGAATGAAACATTGAGCCCTTCTCCTTCAACCCTGCAAATTATATCATAGTTTGGCCCTGGACTTCGGACACCCTGAACTTGCTGGTGCCTACGGGGGAATGATTGGGGAGTGAATCCCCACTTTGCCATGAAATCCCCATATATACCCCTAATGTCGCACAGCATTCCCCATATATGCCTCTAAAGCAACCCCGCATTCACTCCCACAAACACCCCCTTTAAGTACGAGTAAGTACACTATGCATACGATCATCCCGGGGCACCACTCTCCCAACTCCAATGGGAGCTTCTCGAAAAGAATTCTTACCAGACATTCCCGGGGGTCTCTTTGTACAGCCTCTACCATTCCAAGGATTCCTAAGGAGACTCGCATGACTCTGAACTCTAACCCCAGAACCTTAAACCCTGATCCCTAAGTCTTAATCCCTGACCCCTTACACCCCGAGACCTTGATCCCCAAACCTTAAACCTACTTAAAAGAAAGGGCACCCCTCCGTTTGGAAGCCGTGCCCCCCTGCTCAGGCCTCAAGTTCGGTAGTTGCCCATGGAGCTTGCAGTATGCCTGAGGATGAGCAAGGAACGCTCGGGACATATTGCGTTATACAGGGTTTTTATTATATGGGGGGGCTGTAAAAGCTTACATAAGGTTAAGGGGTTTTTGAAAATGGAGAAACAAATAGCAAAGAAAATGGGAGATGAAATGGAAATAGGGGATGCACAGGAGTTTACATGGTGCTTAGGGGTTCCCTTGGTGATCTTTCATAAGGACTGAAGGAACGGAGAAGAAAGTGAAAACTACTGTACTGTTTGGAATTCTACGGGGGCAACTCGTCCTCTCATCTCTTTAAAACTTGTTTGGTGTTCAGACGCTTGCCATCTTGAACTTAAGATCCTAAACCCTAAAACCGGAAACAAAACCAAAACAGGCCCCAAAACCTAAGCCGGAACTGAAACCTACGACTAAGCAGAAAGTAAACCCCCCAACACCAAAGAGACTCCTACATACTTCCGGTGTTCATCTTACGTTCCATTTGTTGTTCATGTGATTTTTCATTCTTGGAAACCCCGTAACCCTATATAAACCTAGATATCTTTAATATCTCTCTATACTTGCAACCTACAGTTGTCGAGCTTGGGGCTTCTGCAGTCAAGAGGATCAAGGAACTTATGCCTCAGCCTTTTCCTAGGGAGTATAGTTCCCCTTAAGTAGATAGAATATGGGGTATGTGGGGATCATGTTCTAGTATACCCAAAGCCATATTCTATCTACCTCAGGGGGACTATATATGAGGATCATACAGGGGTCTATAGGGATCATGTTATGTTGGCTTAGGGATACTACCCTGATAATAGGAAACCAAATGGACGCTACTCTGTTCTCTCAGCAACCCTGAACCCGAAACCTATGGACCAGCAAGTGGTGGCGCCTGGCTCCAAGATATGCCCAAATCTACTATAATCCCTACTATTGGGGACCCGAAAGAAGGGACCCCTAATTTTAGGAAACACCCTAAACCCTAAACCCTAAACCCTAAAACTCCTAATTTTGGGAAACCCCCATGTAGGGTTTACCTGGGCCCTGGTTGCGCTGAGAGTGGTCTATGAAAAAGTGGCGCTGTGTACGTCCTGAAAGTTGTACATGCGAGACCACAACGTCCCTAAACACATGGCTTAGGGCTTAGGGCTTAAAACCCCAAACCTTGACAGTCCGTACATATGTACAAAGATAAGCCCGTAAGTCTTTGGCGGGGATGATCGGGCGCCCGGGGGATATGTGATCCGACTCCCTGCTGCCATCCTCAATCTCTTCACAGGACGCCCACCAATGCTAGTTGAGCAGCGTTTGTTGGTGGTTGAACCAAGTAAGAATATCTTCCTGATATAACATATTATACCCCAAAAAGGAGGATATATTGCTTATCTTTATACTGGAAACCATAGTAGCCCCAAATAAAATCCTACGCAGTGGAAATTTGCGATGCAAAACAAGCGCCGTTGGACTTCAAAATGGTATCCTCTTCGTCAGGGCTTGCACGAAAAAATGGTTTTGAGACACCAACATTTGCGGTTTATCCCTTTCAGGGACTTGATATGTACAAACCTAGGAGACTTCAAGTGGTTTTCGTAGTGTTTAGGGCTTAGGAAAAGGTCCCAGGTTACAAACCCGAAGCAATCCCAAATCCTAAGCACTGAACTCAAAAAGAAACGTCCTTCAACCCTGAACCCTGAGCACCGCAACAGATCTGAAAACTACACCTACACATGAAACCCGAAAACTCCCAGTCAGAAAGCCGGCATCCTTCAGAACTCAGCCCCCTGAGCTACCAGCTGATGGCCCAAAGGCTCGTATACAGCCGGCCTGGGTTGAGGGACCTATCTTCTTGGCTGAGGGTTTCGGGTTTTGGGTTTAGGGATTTAGGGTTTAGGGTTTAGGGTTTAGGGTTTAGGGTTGGGGTTTACATAGGGATATATGATATATGGTGCTTCAGGGACGTGATCCCCAAGAATGGAGAAACAAATGGAAGATGAAATGGAAACCACCCCTCTTGGCCATCTTAGGCCCACCCCAGCACCTACAAGGATGTGGAGATTCTACAGATTCGCTCCCCTACATAAGCCCCTAATAACCCCCATAACATACCCCCTCTAAAATTCCCCACCTTATTCTATGGGATCCTTTTTGGGGATCTGGGAAAGGGCTTAGGGTTTTGGACTAAGGTTTGGAGGTGAGACTTGCGGGTTCAGGGCTGGGGTTTGTGGTTGAAGGCTAAGGCTTTGGATTCAGAAACCTGAAACCCTAAACCTAACCCTGAGCCCTCAACCCTAAACCGAAACCCTGAACCCTAAACCCTAAACACCCTAAACCCTAAACACCCTAAACCCTAAGCCTCAAACCTTAAACCCTAAGCCCCAAATAGAGCTTCAGTATTGGGCATGTGATTTCAGGTATGCGGGGCATCAGGGGACTGGTAGCGTAGGGAGGCTGCACCCTAAGAACGCGGCATCAGCTCTGAGGCTCGAAGTTTTAAGGTTTAGAAAATTTAGAGTTTAGGATTTAGGGCTTGGGGTTTAGGGCTTAAAGTTTGAAAGGTTTAGGCTTTAGGATTTAGGGTTTGGGGTTTTGGATTTAAGGTTTGGGGTTTAGGATTTAGGGTTTGGGGTATAGGGTTTAGGGTACAAAAGTTTTAGGGTGTAGGGTTCACGGTTTAGGGTTTAGGGTTTAAGGTTTGGGGTTTAGGGTTTAGGGTATAAAGTTTTAGGTTGTAGGGTTCAGGGTTTTGATCGTTAGGGTTTAGGGTTCAAGGTTTGGCGTTTAGGATTTGGCGTTTAGGGTTTAGGGTATAAGTTTTAAGGTGTAGGGTTCGGGGTTTAGATTGTTTAGGTTTAGGGTTTGGGTTTTGGGTTTATGGCTTGGGGTTTAGGATTTAGTGTTTGGAGTTTAAGGTTTAAGGTATAAAGTTTTAGGGTGTAGGGTTCAGGGTTTTGTCAGGCTTTAGGGTTCAAGGTTTGGCGTTTAGGATTTGGTGTTTAGGGTTTAGGGTATAAAGTTTTAAGGTGCAGGGTTCAGGGTTTAGATTGTTTAGGGTTTAGGGGTTGGGTTTTGGGTTTTAGCGTCTGGGGTTCAGGGTTTAGGGTTTAAAGTTCTAGGGTGTAGGGTTCAAGGTTTAGATTGTTTAGGGTTTAGGGTTTGGGGTTTTGGATTTAAGGTTTGGGATTTAGGATTTAACGTTTTTTTTTGATGGGCCTTTTCTCCGCAGAAATGTCTTGGCAACAAGGCCGGAGACAGGCTTTCCCATCCCAGCAAAACAAACTACCCCTCAGTACCGCTCAGAGACCCTGGAACTGCTTCTGTCGGGACTGCACATCATCACCATCCGTAGGATTTAGGGTTTGGAGTTTAGGCTTTAGAGTTTAAACTTTTAGGGTGTAGGGTTCAAGGTTTTCCAAGTTTAGGGTTTAGGGTTTCGGGCTTAGGGCCGGAAAGTACAGCTGGATTAGCCCTTGAATTCCCCTACTCAAGACCTGAACCATAGAACGTTGGACCCTGAACCCTCCAGTCTAAATTCTAAACCCTAAAACCTAAACTCTGAACCCCCCAAACCCCAACTCTTGCTGCCCAATTGCTTGTCTTTCGGTGTCTCAGTTGGCCGAAAAGCTGCGGTAGCGGATTTGGTCGATTTGGTAGGCCTGGTAGGTCAGTCAGATTTTTCTCAAGGTTTAAGGTCTTGCGGTTCACGGCTCAGGCTTTACGATTTGGGGTTTAGAGCTTACACGGAGGTCCAATGTAATTTAAAGCGAATGTGCGGAAATTGTAGCTATCGGCTTGAGTGGGGCATAAGCACACTGGACCTCCATGTAGGCTTCAAGATCTAGTTTAGGGTTAGGGGCTGGGTTTAAGGCTTAGAGTTTAGGATCTAAGCATTTCGGGCTTAGGGCACAAGGTTTGGAAGGCAAAATACGCTTGGGGACATAGTACCATACTCTGCAATGTTGACAGATTCTAGGTTCTTACATCTCCAAGAAGATACGGCAACACTGGTCGATCAGTCAAGGCCACGGAAACATGAGAGATGGAAACTACAAGCTTGGTCTTTTTTCGTTGTATTGGGGTTCTACGGGAGACATACAGGGATAATGGAAAAATGGAAACTACCATATTATAATGGAGTATATATGGTAGTGTACCAAAATAAGGGGACCCCAAAATAGACCCCAATATACTATAATCCTTATTATAGGGACCCCCAAAAAGTTACCCCTAATTTTGGGAAATCCCATATATTGGGGGTTATCATTGCGGCTTAGGTCAAGGGGTGAGGTCGCAGGCTGTAGCCTTTAGGGCTAAGAGCTTCAGGTTGAAGGTTTGGGGGCTTGGGCTTTTAGGGTTTAGGGATTAGGGTTTAGGGTTTTTAGGGTTTTGGGTTTATGGTTTAGGGCTTTCAGGGTTTAGGGTTTAGGGGTTTTAGGGCTTCTGGATTCAGAGTGCCAGGGATGATTTCTCAAACTCTGCATTAGTCCACGCTTAGGGTCGAAGTGGTTGAAGTCATGAACCGGCGACCACATTCACTGAGCCCTGGACCTTAGCCCGAAACCCTCAACTCTAAAGCGTAAACCCCAAACCCCAAAGCCCAAACCCTAAACCCTAAAACCATAGGCCTTCACATTCACCCAACCCTAAATTGCTGACTCTATCAGAGGAACTACCTCTAAAGGATCCAAGACTGGAGCCTGCCAAGATTCGGGGTTTAGGGTTTAGGGCTTGGGGTTTAAGGTTTAGGGTTTAGGGTCTAAGCTTTAGGGTTTGAGGTTTAAGGCGCAGGGTTTGGGGTCTAAAGCTTAGGGTTCAGGGTTTAAGGTTTAGGGTCCTGATGTGGCGCAATATTACAACTGGCTCAGTTTGGGGTTTGAATATTCTGGGTCCTGAGAGGGCCTGGGCACACATATAACCCAAGCCATAATCAGGACCCGAATATGGACCCAAAATCGTTGTCATCCTTATTATGGGGCCCCCCCAAAACCTTTCTTTGTGAAAACCCTAATCCCGATAAATTTCAGGTTACTCCCAGTCGCCATTTCATCTTGCAATTATTTGTCCATTTGATTTTCCATTCATGGTGTGAGGTACCCCTAATTTTGGAACCCTGTAAGCCCTAAAGAGTGACAAGACCGCCTCAAGGTCGAACTGCTGCTTGCGCCTCTCCTGACCGCATGCCGTTTAAGGGCTTTCGGGCTGTTGGAGTTTGGAGTTTGAGGCTGAGGGCGGGTTTTGGGGCATAGGGGTTGGGATTTAGCGTTTAGTCTCACGGGCACGCATAGAGTTCCAGGTTTGGAGGTCGTGTGTTAGTGTGCAGGGTTGGGGGCTGTTTTCAGGGACGAGGTTGGAGCTTTGGGGCTTTACGGTATAGGGTTGACTGGTTGGAGGTTTGGGGCTCTGGGCTTGGAGATGGACCCTACAGCGTGTTCCTTGTTGGGCTTGTTGCTGTTGCTTGCTCAAGTTGCTGTCTAGGACACATAAAACGCAGCTACAAGGTAGGGGCCCGTCAACCCTACTCTAAACCCTGCAATCCTGAACCCTAAAACCCTAAACCCTTTTGCAGGCTAAACAGCACCTCGAGCTACATCTGCGAGGTTACATGGCTGGTGCCTTGGGGTCGTATAAGGTTAAAGCAGCTCAGGATAGGAGCGTGTAGTCTGTTGCATACTCCACAGGGCCCCTGTCTTGGGGACTTCCCCAACAAAGGCGAAATGAACCATAGTCTAAACTCCTAGTACCCCACTTAATACGCCTTGTAAGACTCCCCCATATTATCCCCTATATAAGCCCCCTTTAAGGACTTGACATTGTGGCTCAAATGTTTTTGAACTAGTCCGTGCTTTTTTGTGCAATTTTTAAGGGTCACAATCTCAGGGCTTCAAACTCCAACCCTCTCCGGCCACCAATGATCCCTCTTACTGGGAAAATATTACAAGCTACAGTTCACATTCCCAATTGGGATTTTTTCGTGCGAAAGCAGAATATTTTTGTTGTTGTTTTTTTTGGCCTCAGAAACTACCACTCGCATGTAACGTAACCCAGACCCCTGATTAATAAACCCCCTCCCAGTAAAAGGGATTATAATAGGGATCCTAAAAAATTAGGCCCTTAAAAAAAAGGGTTTACTAATCATGGGTCTGCATTAACACTGGCGCAGTGCCTCGCACCAGACCAGACTCCACAAGAAGGGTCACACTTCGTTCTCCCCCCATGCCTGCAATCTGCCTTTAGGGTTTAGGGTTTAGGGACCCCCAAGAAAAAGTCGGAGTATACGAGCCTGGTGTGAATCCCAATACGCCACTACAAGGAGGCCCAAGACGCAGATATACTTTTGAAAACCTCAGCAAAGTATATCGTGCAGAAGCCTGAAACATGTCCTTTGTAACCCTTATATGGGGTTTCCCAAATTTAGGGGTACCATTTTGGGGGTCCCCATAACAAGGACTATAGTATTTTGGGGTCTATATTGGGGAGCCCATATTTTGGGAAACTACATATACCTGTGCAAAATATACCCTAAAGCCTTGTTCTGATAAACTTGGCCCCTACGGCGCAGGAGAATCTATTGGATTGCGTCCGAACCCCTCTCACTCTCTTCTCGGGCATACACAGGTAAGCCAGCACCCCTACTGTTGATACTAAAAATCCTGCATGAACTTAGTATACTATAGTCCCATCATTCCCAAGGTATAAGGTACTTAGGGTCATGCAGGTTTTTTAGTATCCACCCTATTACAAACATCAAACTTTCCCCCTGATAGTACATTGTACATTGTGGCTACTACATACTCCCAAGGCGACTGATAGATAAGCCGTTCCGAACTCAAAACCGCGTCTACAATGAGAATGCCGTGGAAAATTCAATGAAAACATGTAGGATTTATTTCGTAGCACATGCAATACTAAAAATGCTGTGCAATTCGTGAACCTTGTGGCAAGAATTGGTGGCGCATAGCCTGCAAATATCTGCAAGTTGCGATCAATATCTCGGCACATGCTCCAATAACCTCAATCTCAAGCCCTGTCCACATCTGAATCCCAAACCCGAAATCCCAAGCCTCAGGGATGTGTCTTCAGACGCTTGATGTCGCGTTACCGTGGCCACTGGCCTAGACTCCACCCTGTAGCAAGGTAGCTTTTGATGGCCTTGGGTTGAGGGTTGGGGTTTCATGTTTCAGGTCGACCAAGGGTGGAAGGGAGCACTGAGGAGTTAGGGACTCGCTTCAGGATCCTTTTTTTCCGAGGTCTGGCTTTAGGAATATGGGTTAGGGAACCAGATGTGCCCAAACCGCAGCCCGCAGCCCAGAAACGGGCCGAGAGGGCAAAGCAGAAGATTTAGGTTCAGGGCTTACTTTTCAGGAGTAGAAAAAGAATGAATCCTTAGCCCTAATTTTTTTCAAGTGGAAGAAGCGCTGGCCTTGGATAGCAACATAAATTATGGAATTGCAAAGGATTTCGAATTGGAGGAACGCTAAGGAGACTTTGCCTGATTTCAGGGAGACAGCAAGACACCAATACCAAAGAGTTCACGGAGCTTGCAGCTTCTTAGGGTCACCCTTTCTGGGCAAGCCTAAAGAAAACATGGGAACTAACATTCCGGGGGCCTTGTTGATGCGGGGCCTCTTGATGAATAAACCCCTGTCCTTTATTGAGGCCCCAAGCATTCGGCTTCACTGCGGCAAGCAAATCAATGTGGTGTCGCTGTGCATGACGGCTACGTGTTTGCTACGTGTTCGGGAAGGAAGGCCGTGGCAACTCATGGTCAAAGTGATGTTTCCCACAGGTTGGACTTATCGATGAGATGACGCGCAAGCACCGTCACTTTGGTGTTACTATGGGCGCCGCTCTCCTGGAACAGGCTCTTGTCTTTTCTTGGGCAACCCAACGTCGATGGTTGAGTGCTCGTCGGGAAGGAAGAACACTCGCACGCCCATTGCGTGTTCGTCAACAGCTCCTTGAATTCGCCGAGGCATCCATCAGGGCGTTCAGATGAAATTTCAGCCTCGCCCAAGGTTCGAGGCTTTGGCGGAAGGCCCCTGGAGAGCCCCTGGAGGCCCTGGAGGCCCCTCAAGGCCCCTGGAAGCCCCTGCTGAAGCCTGTAAGGAGGCCCTGGAGCCCCCGCAACCCGCGTGGAAACCCCCCATGCATGGATGAAGCCGAGTAACCTCTACAGACCCTAATATATACTATGGCTTACAATATATACTATGTCTTATTTATGGGTTTCGCGTGTTGGGTACACTTAATTGGGATTTGCGGTGGATTATGACAA
>CAJNIZ010011024.1:69186-83952 GCA_905231905.1 Symbiodinium pilosum | reverse complement strand
TTGTGTATGTATTAGGCATATGACTGTATCCATATACCTAACTTAAATACCTGTATATCTATAATTACAGGTTCCTACAGTGGGAAGCCCCGCCAGCCGAGGCGGGCGCGCGCTAGCGTTTACAATTATGTATCTTATGTTTCAGACCCTGCGTCTTTCTGACCTTGTTGGAGGTGGTGTCCGGCCAGTACATGCGCGTGAGTGTGTTGGAGTTTGGGGGTAAGGGCTTGGGGCCCAGAGTCTAGTCTAGACAGCGCGAGCTTAATCAGACTGTTAGGCATATACCTTTTCAGGCGGAAGCTCTGTACTCGCCAGAGCTCCATGAGGCTTTGCGTAGCCCAGCCCATGTTTTCTAGGAGCTCACTCAGCAAGGTATATACCGAGGGTTTAGGGTTTAGGTTGCAGAGTTCAGGGAGTAGGGTCGTCCGGCAAAGGCAGCGTAGTCCCTGACCCCGCTTTACAGCAATCAGATGGGTATGCCAAATTGAGGATCCCCGAAATATACCCCAGAAAACCAATAATCCTTGATCAAGGCACCCCTACAAATGCACCTGTAAATTTTGGATGCCAACATATGCGCAACGCCTGGCCTTCTGTGAGCTCCAGCTAAAACTTTCGTGGTATTCCGCTTCTCTCCTCAAAATCCCCGCTCCTCATCTTTTCCCTGCAAGAATTTCCGATACCGTACAAACTACAAACCCCATGTGCATACGACACTTTTTTGGTAACCCCAAACCCCAAAACAAGAACCCTATAACTGCCGTGTGATTTGCTTTTATTGCATTGTAAAGTCCATAGTTTGGGGAGTGGGGGTGACCCAAGCTCTCTTATTTACATAGAAAAATATTCTCCCAAATTACCTCTACATAAACCATTTCATTTGCAATGTGTCGCATTTGAGGTTGCCTTCTTGCAGTAAATCGTAAACCCAAAGCTCGCTAGGCCACTAGGCCTCACCAAAGAAGCTTCAGATTCGTAGGACAATGTCGTGGGCGCGGCCAGGGCAACTTCATCTTGCCTTTGGGTGTTGGATTTGGCGGCTGAGGACGGGGTCTGTAGGACTTACAGCTTTAGAGTTTAGGGCGGAAGGGGCATGCAGGGCATGGGGATGCCGAGTTTGGAAGATGCTTGGTAAGGACTCCTGCTAGATGATGGCATCTCCTTGGTATGAAAGACTCCCGAGAATCCCCAGATACCAGTTTTTCCCTGTTGTTTGCCTTATTGTCTGTTGAATAAAACAACAAAATATCTTGAACACTTTGGGGTCTCTAAACAATGCGCACCTCTCCTTGTGGGTTCTAGGATTGGGTTTTCACATAAGGTTCAGAAGGCAACCGATAGACAGCCAAATTGGCGCTAACTTCCTCCTAACTCTACCAAACTCTACCATGGAACATCTATGTTCATAAGGACAATAGTTTAGACAGGGGGCTTCCTTAGGTTCCGTTTCAATCTGGAGGGTAGTCACCAGCCCGAAATCTCAACCAGTAAATAGGGGAAATGCGAAACCTCGCGAGTAGCGAGACGCCCGTAAGCATGGGCAGGAATTCCCTTTGATACTTTTGATGGTCGAAATCCTGCAGCAGTTTTCTTTTGCAAGCTACTCTTGCAAGACCTGAATCTTGAAATTAGAGGGGTGAGGCGAGCAAGTCGCTGAATATGGTATCCTCTTATTGCAGTGGGTGATGCACAATTTTGTCCATCCCCGGTAAGAAGACCCAAGTGTTGGAAGTTATGTTATGACTCATGATCACTCCGATCAAGCCAAGGGTTCATGTTCTGTGTTCAAACATCGATCATGCGAGCAGTGTCTGAACCAGGTAAATCTGTATTGGAAACTATATCTCTGTAGCGGAAAACAAGCCCTACATAATCCGCAAGCGGGGCCTCCCGAAATCCTTTCTGATCCCCGGCTTAGCTTTTCCTGGGGTCACTGGGGCATCCCTATCTTCAAGAAAGCCCCATAATCTGTTGGGTTTACGGGTTAGGGTTTCGGGGTTGTTGGGTGTAAGGTTATAGGACCCTAAACCCTAAACCCGAACCCTAATCCCTAAACCCGAAGCATGAGCCTTCGACTCAAAACCCAAAGCTGCCTGGACGGAGGGGATGGCGCTGATGCTGCAACCGGTACCTCTTGCCTCCGCTGTGCACGAGGCTGGGGCACCCTACCTATAGTCCCCTTTAAGTAGATAGAACATGGGTTAATATGAGAATCTGACTCTGATATTAGGCAATTCTATATTTGATCTACTTAAGGGAGGCTATAGACCTCCCGAAGACCCATCATAGTAGCCTAGTTTCCCGGTATTGTGGTGTTCTTCCTGCGGTCTTTATTGGTATATGGGAGGTGCATACAAGTACATAGTAGGCAAGGGTCCAAGTCCCAGTGGTCTCCTCACATCGGCTTTTAATGTAGGGGTTTAGGGTTTCAGGTATAGAGTTTAGGGTTTAGGGTTTAGGTTACTAAACCCCCTCCCCTTAATAGGGATTATAATAGGGATCCTAATGTTAAGGCCCTTAAAAGGAGGGGTGCTATTAATCATGGGTCTACATTATCAAGTTCACCAGGTCCCTGCTTTATGTCTACTATAGGGGCCTAAATAATTACCAATGTCATTTCGAGTTCTGAGGTGCATTTGAATATACAAGGAATATGCAACCATAATATTGGAAATTATTTAGGCCCCTATATTAAGTCAAGGGGGCCCCACCGCTTTAAGGTTAGCTTTCGTCAAGTCTTGTATAGCAGGAGCTTGAACATACGGGTTGGAAGGGGCTTTATCTGTTCTGTAGGGATTGTAAAGCGCACCTAAGGCTTGTTAAAGGTTTAGGGCGGTTGAGAATTGTTTTGCTGCAAGATTTGGGGTTCGCAAACTGAGAAAGAAACTCCACTGAGCTGCACATCAGTGCATCAAGGGTAGCATTGGGCTGTAGACCCTCACTTCATACTCAGATTCTTATCTCCGACGGACGAAGGTCGCGAACCCTGAAGTAGGCTATACTGTACTGGAAGAGTGGGAGGAACTTGAAAATCCCTTAATGGGTACTTTCATAAGCCAGGTAGAAGCAATATACTAATCAACTATCAAGACTGTTACCATACTTGCGAAACCCCGCTGACCCTAAACCCTGAAAATTGGTAAATCCTTCTGACCGTGCAAGTAATAGATAAGCTTGTTGTAGCTGACCTTGTAGTCCGAAACAGCTAGATGTTCAGGCTTGCAGGTAGTGTCCTGGAAGCCTCATGAACGTTCAGGCCCGATTGGACTTATACGAGCTCTTCCGAATCTGAGTATGATTACAGCCCGGCTACATGAGGTTACTTGGTTTCATTCATGAACCTTCACAGCCTGAACCCTGAACCTTAAACCATGAAGCTGAAACTTAACCACCAGCCCTAAACCCTAAACCCTAAACCGCTTACTGAGGCCTGGCTGTCTGTGGCTCAGGTGAAGATGCCGGCTGCACTGGGGGCGATGGCCTTCAGCGGAGGAATTGGGAAAGGATGCAAAGTTAAGGGTTCAGGGTCAAGGGTTTAGTGTTCGCGGTATATATCCATAGAAAGATAATATAACGTAGTTTATAGGGATATATGAGGATATATAGGTATATGTATCTAAAAGGGTTATAGCATGCGTAGTATAGGGTTTTGAGTTTAGTGTTTGAGGTTTAGGTTTGACAGTATATATAGAATGATAAAATAGGGGTAGTATAGGGGGATATATATGGACATATAGTGTGTGTATCTATACATATATATATATACACATATAGAGGGATGATATAGGGGGTAATATATAGGGGTATCAGGGTTTAGGCTGTCAGGATATGACCCCCATTGATGGTGAATCAAATGGAAAATGGAAATTGAACTGGAAACTGGGAGTATATGGGGAACTTGGGATTTGAGCTTCCCAAAATGCGGGTACCTGTTTTGGGGGGTCCTATACCAAGGATTGCATTACTTTGGTGTCCATGTTGGAGTTCCCCTCTTTTGGGAACCTACCATATATAGAGAGGGATAATATAAGGGGTAGTATATAGGGATTTAGAGTGATATACAGGATTATGTAGGTTTAGGGTTTAAGGTTTAGAGTTTAAGGGCTAGAGTTTAAGGCTCATAGGGTCATGTTTAGGGTATAGCTGTAGGGTATACGGTTTAGGGGTTTTGGGTTGAAGGGATGTGCCCAGCCCTGAGAAGCGGCTTTGTGTCAGTTTGTCAAACGCAGATCTCCCGAATATAATTTCGGGACCAGGGATTTAGCGTTTAGGGTTTAGATACCTTACTGGGAATTTATTACCTTGTTCCATACTAACCACCAGTAAGATATAGTAAAGGGTTTGGGGTTGCAGGCTTAGGGCGTACGCAATCCATGGGAAGATCGTGCCCAAAAAGTTGGCCGTGCTGTGGCTGGAGCTTTACGGTTTCGGGTGAGGGTTCGGGGTTTAGAGTTGAGCCCTAAACCCTAAACCCTAAACCCTTTTGATTATCCAGGCAATTATCCAAGCATCTGCCCTTTCAAACATCAAAGCCCTATCCTCCCTACAGCTGCTCCTCCACAACCGACCTAAAACCCCTTAAACCCTAAACCCTAGAAAGCATACTCCATCCCAGGGCCCGCGGGAAGACTGCTACCGTTGCTCCATTGTTGAATTTTGCTGTAATCCTACATCCAAAGCCCTGACACCCTTGAACTTACAACCTCAAATTAAGCCCTAAACTTACTGGTGGTTAGTAGGGAATAATGGAATACAATGCCTGTACCATCCCTATACACTATATTCCTTTCTTCCCTACTTAACCCCAGTAAGCCGGGGGCTCAAACCATCCCTTGGCATCAGGTGGCATTGAGGAAACAACCCGGGTTGCCATACTTTCTGGGGGGTTAGCAGGCAATAAGGGAATATTGCATACAGGGATTATATAGAGATTCTGTCGAGATTTATTCCCGCATGATTCCCTGCTAACCACCAGTAAGTCTACCTAAATAATACGGTTGGGGGCCGAGGGCTTAGGGTTCAGAGAGTTTGTAAGGACAGTATCTCCTACCTACAGCCCTCTCACTGAAGCGTTTTTCGAACAGCCAGAAATCCCACGAACAGCCTTTCAACTGGCACCACAGGAGGCGGCGGCGCTGCTGCTTGTCGCGCAGAAAGTGGATGCCTGTGATATGCTGTTGACGTTTGGATTTTCCTTGAGCAAACACAGAAGCCATGTTTGAAAAAAAGTGGGCCTCCCCCTCTCTACACCAACATACGATGATCCTTCTCAACTATGTGCCACGAGTATCCTTGTATACCTGTTGTTGTACATATATCCTATGAAACCTTACTAACCTAATTAATGGCCCATGGTTAGGACCTGAGATATGGGGAACCCCAGGCCCTGAACCCTACACCCCTAGCGTTTCCTGCTTCTTTGGGGACAGAATTCAATCACCGGTGCAGGGTCTAGGGTCTATGTAGGAGGCCTTTAAAGGACCGTGTACAGTTGGCATGGGATATGCATGGGGTTCGGGGTTTTGGGTTTTGGGGTCTAGTTTAGGGTAGTATCTGTGAAGGTTTTTAGAGCCATGGTGATCTTTCACTCAAGCCCTTGGGCGCAGGTTCCTGGTTTGCAGCGCATCTATCACAATAAGGGAATATTTACTGCTTTAAAAATCGAGAACCACATGGAAAGGAAATTTGACACATGAAATGGAAATCTGGAGTATGTAGTGGTTTATAGGACCTCTACGAAAGGACATCCCGACATGGACCGTTGTGAAGACCCACGATGCCATTACCACCAACACACTACAGGCTGAAAGCCCTCCTTCTCAAGGAACCTGCTGCCTTTGTCTTTACTGTTATAACGGTTTAGGGCTTGGGTAAGCCAAGAATAAGCCTTGGTAAACGCCCTCGGTGACCACACGGTCCCTCAAACCTTTGGTCTCGAATCACACGTTTCAGAGTTTGGGGGTTAGAACCGTAGGGGCTAAGGAATTTTCCAGGTGGCGAGCCTCCAGGCAGGTGGCAAATACGCGAGACAAGGAGGTATAGAAGGACTTTGTAAGGCTTTCGTGGGGAAACTACCCACTAGCAGGTTCCTTACATAGGCTTACTGGTGGTTAGTAGTGAATAACGAACTATAGTCCCTGCAAAAATCCTACAGAATATGTGGCCTGATTACCCACTAACCCCGAGAAAGGTCAGGGTTAGGGTTATGCTATACCTAGACCCTCCAATGTAGTACCTTTTTTGGTAGTCCTATTAAGAACCCAACGAACTACATTGGAGGGTTCAGGTAGGGCGTCAAGCTACTGCTCCATACAGGAATGGGCTGTGAGTTGACAAGACCCAACCCTACATCGTGAAATCTGAACTATCATGAAACCCTAGACCCCAACCCCTACACCCTGAACCCCTAAGTGCTAAATCATGACCTCTCAACCCGAAGCTCTACACCCCTAAAACCCTCACACAGCTCAACCCTGATCTGCATAAATCCCACGATACAAGCCCGCTTCACAGGCATCCAGGATAGTTGAGGGTTTAGGGTTGGGATCTAGCGTTCAGGGCTTCGGGTTTAGGGGTTAGGGCTTGGCGCTAAGCTTTGGGTTTATGACTGTAGCTTTAGGGCTTAGGGTTTAAAGCTTTGGGCTTTGACCTTCTTTAGCCGCCCCAAAGCGCTTGACAGGGCCAGCACGTTCACAGCCCATGACCGTAAAGCAAGCATCTAAAACCTCACACCTTCAGCAAGCCCCAAGCGCTAAGCCCTAGATCCCAAACCCTAAACTCCAAAGGCTAAAACCTCATACATATAGTCCCCCTGAAGTAGATAGAATATGGGGTATATGGGGATATTATTATAACATACCCAAAGCCATATTCTATCTACTTAAGGGCGACTATAACCCTAAACCCTATACCCTACATAGTAGTTTCCATTTTCTTTTCCATTATCCCTATATAGCCCCAATATAATCCCAATATTCTATCTACTTTAGGGGGACTATATACCCCAAAAACCCTGGAAAGGGTCCCTGAGTTGCAAACCGGAAGCCCTAGAGCCAAGACCCTGCAACCTACTGAGAGCTTCTGGCTTACTTACCCACCCCTATGTACTAGCCCACATGAATTAAACTTCTTTAGGGTTGAGTAAAGTTAATTGCGGGAAACTTTTGGGGGGGGAGTGTAGGGGGACCCTCAACCCTGAATCCCAAACCCTATACCCTCAACCCTGAATCCCAAACCCTAAACCCCAAACCCCCTAAACCCTAAACCTTAAAACCCCGAAACCCAAACCTTAAAAACCCTAAGTCAGTGGAGCCCCTACCCATCGTGAACGAGCCTGGGAGATGCCAATGCAACTTCCACTACACTGTCGGCGTGTGCGGGCGCCTTATCCCTGCGGGAGGGCTCAAGGGCTTTGGGATCCCTGGGTTTTGTATATTGGGGTTATACAGGGGTTATATTAAGGTTATATTGGGGTTGTATTAGGGTCTATATTGGGCGTTGTTGAATTTGAGAGGAGAGGCCTATTGTTTAGGATTTAGGGCTTAGGGTTTGTGGCGTGAAGACTTAAGACTGAGGACTCTGCAATTTGAGGCTTGAGGCCTAGGATTTGGGGCCGTCAGCTTGGGCTTTAGGATTTTTAGCTTAGCGCTTCGAATGTGTTGCTCAATATTTGGACCCCTACACCCTTTAGACCTATAGTCCCCCTTTAGTAGATAGAATATGGGGTATATGGAGATCTTATCATAACATACCCGAAGCCATATTCTATCTACTTAAGGGGGGCTATAACCCTTAGACTTTTACCGCGGCCTGGGATGGTGCTTTAAAACGTGGGTCTTCGAACATCATCATGTGTTCCCCCTACTATCCTTCCTAATGGAAACTACTATATATTCTGTTGGGGTTTTATAGGGATGATGGAGAAGAAAATGGAAACTACTATATAGTATGTTGGGGTTATAACCCTTTCTATACTACACTGTTATGGGTTCCCCTTTACTAAAGATTATTCTAGGATAGTTAGGGTTTCTTTGAAGCCTAAGAGGGCGGAACCTGGGGGGTAGCAGGGTCTTCCACGACTACAAGCCCGTCTGCGCTACAACGGATGCAGGTTGGGGGTCGATGTCTGGGCTTAAAGGTTTCGGCCTTAGGATTAAGGGTTTGAGGTTTGGAGTTTATGGGTTTGTGCTTTAGGGGCCTGCATTGTTCGAGGGGCGTACTCTTACAAATTACTTTGGCATCCTTTCTGATGTGGACTCAGGTTACAGGCGTCCGGCTCAGGACCAAAGCTAATGTCAAAAAGGCTTTACTCCAAAACCTGGCAACCAAAAACAAGCAGGGAATTGAATGAATGCCAATTAAAAAGCGCTGCATGTTCCCCCCAAGGTTCAATACATGGCCCCTACTTGGGCCCGTAGCCTCAGAAACATTACATGCCCCGCATGTGCCGCACATCTACTCCTTAAGGCCTCGGGCAATATTTAGGGTTTAGGGTTACGATGAAAGAGCTTTTTGTCTCCATGATGCCTGCAGAAGCGGATTGCCCTTGCCCTAGACCAGACGCGCAAAAACAGACCCCTAATTTTGAAAAACCCTGAATCCTAAGTCCTAACAGAGTTGTAATATGTCCCTTTACAACCTATATTATAATGCATGACCCCTTATACCCCTTAAAAGGTACCCCTAGGAAACCCCCAAATACATACCCGATTTTAATGTAGTCGTTTCCATTTTCTTTTCCAGTATCCCTACATACCCCCAATATATTCACTTACTATGCCCCGCTACCTTTTAAGGGATCCCAAACGCTAAACCCTAAACACTATCATAAAGAATCCCCTTCCCCTAAACCCTAAAGCCTAAAAACCCCAAAAACCCTAAACCCTAAACCCTAAAAACCCTAAACCCTAAACCCTAAAAACCCTAAAAACCCTAAACCCTAGACACTAAAAACCCTAAACCCTAAACCCTAAAAACGCTAAAAACCCTAAACCCTGAACACTAGAAACCCTAAACCCTAAAAACTCTAAAAACCCTAAACCCTGAACACTAGAAACCCTTAACCCTAAAAACCCTAAAAACCCTAAAAACCCTTAACCCTAAACACTAAAACCCCTAAACCCTAAAAACCCTAAACACAAAAAACCCTAAAAACCCTTAACCCTAAAAACCCTAAACCCTAAACTCTAAAAACCCTAAAAACCCTAAACCCTAAAAACCCTAAACCCTAAACTCTAAAAACCCTAAAATTATGAGAGCCCAAGGGAACCCCCCCAGGGAACCCCCCTGGGCAATGCCCGGCCATCATGGAAGTGCTTCGAAAGGATTCGAGCAACAGTGAGAAACATTGAGGCTCATTGGGGCTCATTGGTCTTCATTGAAAACCGTTGTTCTTCAACAATCTTCAAAATATTGACATCAGGATAACACGTGTTTAGGAAAAGAGAAAAGGTGGAAAGTTGTGGGTTTCAGAATACAAGAATGTAGAATGGTGTGTTCTGGAGACCACGCATAGCCATGGCAGCCAAGCATTCAGCAGAAGATCTTTCAAGCTATACCCGTGGCTTGGCCATGACATTGCCCAACAGGTAGCAGTTTCCAAATTCAGTTTCAGACTCCCTCTAGATTTGTTGGGCCCAGCTCTGCTTGCTGTTCCGGATGGTCACGACATCACCATTGCGAAACGAGTGCAAAACTCCCAAAAATTCCTGGATGTGCAAGGAGCTCAGCCTAGGATTTTGAGTGGTTTTGAGGGGGATTGAGGGGATTTGGTTGAACCTGCCCTGGGGGGGTTCCCCCTTGGAAAAACGATGGTTTCGGGGCCACGAAACCATCAGTTTTCTAAGGGGGGAACCCCCCCAGGGCAGGTCCAACCAAATCCCCTCAAATCCCCTCAAATCTCCTCAAATCCCCTCGAATCCCCTCAAACCCCCTCAAAACCATTCAAAAATCCTAGGGTAGTGGCGCAAGTAGCAGGGTATGACAGTGAGTGGACGACGCCTACTGTCGGAACTCTTAAGCAAACCATCGAGCACATGGCAGCGCAGCTGTGAGAAAATAAGAGGCGAGCATTGTAGTTCATTTAGCACTGTCATTTAGACAAATCCGGTTTCTTAGATCTCAACTCTCTGTAATGTCTATAGGGCCAGGTGCTGAAACATGAAGCTTGGATGCATGAGGGCAACAACAAGTGGGCTTTTTACAAGTCTTCTTCAACAACATAAGTTTTAGTGGCTTTCTGACACACCTCGTCCTAGGGGGGTTCCCTGGGGGGGTTGCTCAGGGATCCTGTAACTTAAACCTAAACGCTAGCTGTAGGTGGAGGCATCTATTGGGGGAAGCTGAATTCCTGTTTGATGGAACAGTATCCTTTGTTAGCAAGTTGCAAGCTACAAACTGTTGTGAACGGAATTCAGATGGTATGAGACGGGGGCAAGCTCAAAAACTCACAGCGCGCCCTCATAAGTTGCGCCTCACCACATATTATTCATGGTCCAACGGTTGGTCACATCCATTTTGTGAGGGGTTGAGACGGCAACAGAGGCATGAGTGGATGTGATTAGCACCGGGGTTCTACAAGACAATTAAGAAGAGCTACGGTTGAGCGGTCTAACCTCCATATGGTTATCTCTCGTTGGACTCTGTGTACCTTGACTTGGAGCATTCCAAAAATCAGGGGCACATTTGGGAAGCCCCACCAGAAAGATTCTGGCATATTCCGGTCTTTATTGGGACGCCCTGTTCGAGAAAAAAAGGTCTAGGATCATTGAACAACAGCTGCCTGGCTGCCATGTCGTGTTTTGCTGTAGAGGTGGTGCCTGAGAGGCTGGGTGCTGCACTTCGAGCGGAGGTTGGCAAGCAAGAATGGCAGGCTGCGCTTCATCTGTTAGGGCAGGAGAAGCCAGCCGTGGTAAAGCAAAAAAGCTGCAGGAAGGCTATCACAGCCTGTGGACGAGCTGCGCAGTGGCAGCAAGCACTGCACGTGCTTTCGACTATCACACTTGCAAAGGAAACGCCCGATGTCTACTGCTTCAGTGCGGCAATCACAGCCTGCGAGAAGGGCTTTCAATGGCCTCTTGCATTAGTTCTGCTCTCGAGCATGAGCTCAGTGAGCACTCCTCCGAACGTGTTCAGCTTTAGCGCCGCCATCAGCGCGTGCGAGAAGGTTGGTGAATGGCAATTAGCCTTGTCGGTATTGTCTGAAATGCCAGCGGCCGGTGTGTTACCGAATGTTTTCAGCTTCAGTTCCAGCATAAGTGCATGCGAAAAGGCTTGCCAGTGGCAGATGGCGCTGTCTATTCTGTCGCAAATGCCTACAATCAGTGTTGTGCCAAATGTGGTGAGCTTTAGCTCCAGTATAAGTGCGTGTGAAAAGGCAGGTGAATGGCAGATGGCCTTGTTTTTGCTGTCGCAAATGCCAACAGCCGGAGTTGTGCCCAACATCATCGCATTCAATGCTAGTATCAGCGCATGTGAGAAGGGCGGCGAGTGGCAAACTGCTGTGCACCTATTCTCACAAATGCCGAGAGCTAGAATTCTGCCAAACGTGATCAGTTTTAATGCCAGTATCAGTGCCTGCGAGAAGGGTGCTGAATGGCAGTTGGCCATGCACTTGGTGTCTGAGATGACGAATGCCAGAGTCGTGCCAAACGAGATCAGCATCAATGCCAGCATCAGCGCATGTGAGAAAGGTGGTGAGTGGCAAGTGGCATTGTATCTTCTTTCGCAAATGCCGACAGCCCAACTTGTGCCTACCCATAGAAGCTTCGGCAGCGCAATCACTGCCTGCGGCGGGGCGCGCAAATGGCGTCTGGGCTTGTCGCTTTTCACGCAGATGGTGACGGATAGCTTGACTCCAAACCGCGCTTGTTACGCCCAAGCTTTAGATGCAGTTTGCACAGAGACTGTCAGTTTTGGAATGTTCCGCCAGGCACTGGAGGATGAAGCTTGGCCAGATATGCTGCTGAGAGACGGCGTGCAGCTGGATCTTCACGATCATTCCTGCGGTTCAGCGATGTTGGCTGTGCTGTGGTGGATGGCTGAGACCGTTCCCATGAAGCTGGCTAATGGCCAGAGTGCGACGTCTTTTGAGATCATAAGCGGCTGGGGCAAGTCAAGGAATGTATGGCAGACAACTGATGTTCGGGCTTCGGTGCTGAACTTGCTCGAATGGTGTAGCATCCCATGCAACATCAGTGTTGGCAATCAAGGCTTGCTAGAAGTTGACCTGCGAGGATTCAATTCGACGAAGCTGCGTGCCTTCTTCCCGGAGCCAACAAGTGTTGAACAGAAACACTACAAGTCCCCAAATTAAAGCAATAGAGAATAAGATTCCACTCTCCTCTTGTAGTACTTTATACAAGGGTTGTGGTCTTGCTTGCTTCAGCCGCGAACACATGGAAAGTAATTTCCACTGCGATTCCTCGAAGCTTTGATCCTTGGTGTTAGTCATTTAGTTCCATTTTTCTTTTAGCGCACAAACGTCCTGTTAGGGACAGGTCTGAAAAATCATTGTTGTCCATTACCCTCAATCCCTGTATCATTCTTATACCCTAAACCCAACCTTGAACCCTAAACCCTAAGCCTAAACCCTAAACCCTAAAAAGCATATTCTAGGGCCGGCAAGCCGATCCTGGCTAAGCCTAACCTTAGACTACAGCGCATCAAAGCTGACTATGCCATTGTCGTTCGGCCTCCGGCGTGTGCACCTCGCAAGCCCAAAGGGACCAAAGTACCAACTAGTACGTAGTCCAATGTATGGTTCCTGTACTAGGAACTGTCTCTAGGATTTGGGAAAGTATTCCGTCTATGAGTACGTAGAACCCTTTGGGAAGGATTCGCCTCTTGGCAACCCTAAAGGCTTCAAACTCAAAGTCTATGAACATTCCTTGCTTTGAGTCTTAAAGTCAATTGGTATGTGTTACCTACCTTTGGGTTGTGTGGAGATCTAGTGATATAGGTTGAACTTTCTAGCAAGCCGTCCCGAGCGCCCAAAGGTTGCGCACGAGATGTTGTGAGGCACGCCGGCCAAGACTCAAACCAGGCTCAATCTATCCGAAAAGCCGATCCCTCAAACCCTACACCATGACGGTAGTCTCCTTAGGAATCATTTTTAAATTTCATTATAGCATAACCCTAAGGGATTATCAAACATCGTTTTTTATAGGTCCGAGGAAACTACAGATGAGACGTGTGGTAGCCATGGGCCATAAACCCAACAATCTACCCCTAGCCACCCTCCTTCAAATTAATTTTCCACCTTCTACTTACACTTCCACGGCCTTCACTGAAACGCTGCATCATTCGGCAGGTTGTAGTGGGAAAGACATGAAACATCCATGGCCCAAGTAGGAACCTAGTGTTTTGAAAAAAGGCAAACTACCAAGGTATCAGGTACACCTCCTTGTGTGTAGTAATACTCGCAGTAATAGTAAGAGTAGAAGCAATACCAGCAAAAAAACACTATGCGTCCATTGGGAGGCTTTGTGGTGCTGAGTTGATGGCTTAGGTGTTCAGGGTTTTAGGGTTTCAGGTCCAGGAGTTGTCTACCTGAGGGATCTAAACTGCTCAAAGGGGCTATATAGGGGATTATATAGGGGACAACTATGGAGGTTATGTAGGGGGATACTAGGAGTTTAGACTATAGCTCATATTGAGCATATTGGCTGCGTTTAGGTCACGAAGGGGCTTGCCACCCACTCTACTTTGTACCATCTGGAGGGGCGCGATGCTCGTGAGACTCATCATGTACTGAGCATCTCTAAACATTAAACCCTGAGCCCAAAACCCAGATAGGTGCTGGCTCTTAGCGAGGAATTGGGGAATATAATCCATGTATCATTCCCACATAATGCACTTTCTGACCCCTACTAAGAACCAGTAAGATTATGCGAGCTATAATCTAAACTCCCAGTATCGTTTATGAAAACCTCTATCACACTCCCCAATCCCAGATAGCCCCCTTTACGGAGTTTAGACCCTAAACGCTAAACCCTGTATAGCCCCCTATAAGGACTCTGGACCATAGCTCCTGCGTCCTCCTAAGTCGGTAATCAGTTGGCCTACGGGATGGTTGAATACAATAGTCCCCCTTAAGTAGACAGAATGTCGTATTTAGAGTTTAGGGTATAGTGCCCCTTAAGTAGATAGAATATGGGGTATATGGGGATCCTTTTATAATATACCCAAAGCCACATTCTATCTACTGTAGGGGGACTATATCCCTTGTTGGGCAACATGTTTCATAAGACTGTAGGGTGTTAGGGTTTAGGGGGTTTAGGGTTTAGAGTTAAGGTCCGGCCTATATACCTAAAATTTTGCAAAGGGCCCCAAAGGCCAACCGAGCTTGGTATGGGGCTGCTAAACAGGATTCCCCTTATAAACCAGCAAGTTTGAACCCTGAGCCCTAAACCCTAAAACCTAAAGCCCAAGCGCCGTTCTTCAGAAATCCCTACATCCTAAGTTCCAAAGCCCTTCAACGTCTGTCCCAAGGCTGAGGACGCCAGCAGCCTAGGCCATGCCCCGAGCGATTCAAAGTACGGGGGTTTAGGGTTTAGGATTTTAGGGTTTAGGGTTTTAGGGTTTAGGGTTTAGGGTTTGGGGTTACCTGGGCCCCAAAAATGTGCAAAATAATTGCCTTTATGCTTGTTTTTAGGTGTTTAAGGCTAATATTTTGCATATTGTTGTGGTTTAGGTAGTGTAGGGGACTTAGCAATAATGGAAGAGGACATAAGGCATAGCTGCTTATTTAGGGTTTAAGGTTTAGGG
>CAJNIZ010011024.1:38399-62076 GCA_905231905.1 Symbiodinium pilosum | reverse complement strand
ATTATAGTCCATTTTAAGTAAAGTGTAGGCCCTAGGGGGGGGACGCCTACTACTACTACTACTACTACTACTACTACTACTTCGACGACGACGACTACTACTACTACTACTTGTACTACTTGGTACGACCACTGTCCCCAGGGTTTATTATTACGATCCCCCCTTCCAAAAACCAGAATCGCAAAACAAGTCATTTTTTGCAGTGGTATCAGTGGCACCCCCCCACATTAATCCTTCTAACCCCTATGAGGCCTCCAACCCCCATAGTCCCTTTCACCCGAACAGGGAGTCCTGTTCCAAAGCATCCTTGGCAGGAGGTGAGTGAGGCCGCAGAGGAGGGATGATCTCCAGGGTGACTGCCTGGCGACATACTGCGGGGACAGGGTTAGGGTTTAGGATTTAGGGTTTAGGGTTTAAGGTCAAGTTTGAGGATACGTTCAATAATGAGGAAAGTTGTTGGCTCCAAAGGGAATACATGACTCTGTGTGGGATCCTTATCACAGCCAAAATCTTACCATTATCAAGAGTCAGCCCAGGTCTTCGGTCCGACAGCCTTCACCGCAGGTCTAAGGATTTGGGATAGCAGAGGGTTTGGGATTTGGAGTTTGTGGGACTACTGATAGATACAAATATCGGTTTAAGATCTATATGAGGCACCCTATACGATAGCGAAAGAAGGAATCTAGGACCATGACCCTGCTACGTAGTTGTTCAGGCTTCTATGTTATAACGTCGGCACCTCCAAAGTACGCTTGAGGCTTCGTTGAAGGACTGGAACAACATAAGCGGAAAAGCAATTGGAACGTACGCAGGTATTTAGCTGCTTCTGTTTAGGGTACATGTAGTTGAGGGTTTGGACTTAAGGGTTTAAAGTCAGCGTACCTGCAAAATGAGCGTTCAAGGAAGAAGCGACCATGTGTAGCATCTGGATGCTCCGAATAAATGCTTTCCAGGTTATATTGGGGTTATATTGGGATGATGGAAAGGAAAATGGAAACTATGGGGATTGTACGGATTGTGTAGGGGCTATAAACTATCATATACTGGTAAACCGTAGTACCAAGGGGCGCGCTTGAGAGAGTATCGTGAGATAGCCTAGCCACATGAAGAAGTCTTTTCTGCTGGAGGCACATAACAAGTCGCAAGAAGAGCTGTAAGCCCGAAGCCCTAAACTAGACATGGGACTCCTTGACTCTTGGCCGGTAGGCCCACTAGATACTGAGTGAAAAGTAAACTTCTATATACCCCCACTTTCCATGTCATGTTCCATGTTATGTCCATTGATTCTCCATTCTTGGAGGGTACACTATCTCCAAACCCTAAACCCTAAACCCTAGGGTTCTAAGCCCTCAGCTGATGGCAGACCTCCCTATCAAGCTCAATACCTTGGACTACTCAGCAGATAATGGGCTTCCGAAATCGGGGTTAGGGTATGGTTTAGGTTGTAGGGTTTAGGGTTCAGGTCGATGGAGTTGGGGATTGAGGTGTGGATTGAGGACATCTCCCAACCCCAACATACCCTCTTCCAATTGATTGCGGTATGGGGGGGGTCCAATCCCCCACCCAGTAATGGGTACCACAAGGTACTAGTGTAGGTTTCTTACGGCCCTATTAACTCATATTAAGGTGTTTTACTATAGCGGGGATTGACCTAAAGTATGGGGGCGTTCTGAGTAAGGCAAGATGCAAACGAACTCGAGGACCCATTTCAGAGACCGCTCAAACAGACAAAGAGAAAGAGACGGAGCGAAAGACAAATCCCGAACAATAAACCCCTAAGCCCTAAACCCCTAAGCCCGAACCTCCTATACCATAAACCCCTATAGACGAAACCCCTATACCTACCCTGAACCCCCTAAAGCCTAAACCCTAAGCCCTAAACCCTAAACCCTAAAAACCCTATACCCTAAACCACTATACCCTAAACCCCTAAATCCTAAACCCTTAAATCCTAAACCCCTAAATCCTAAACCCCCTAAAGCCTAAACCTCTAAGCCCCAATAGACCCTAAACCCTACACCCCTGAAACCCAAGCCCTAAGCCCTGTGGCCTCAGCTTTGCCTTGCTCATTGCCACCTTGTTCATTGATGGCCTGTAACACTGTTTGAGCTGTAGTCTAAACTCCAAGTATCCCCCTTAATAATGGAGAATCAAATGGAAAAGAAAATGGAAAATGAAATGGAAACTGGGATTATATAGGGGACTCTGAGGGTTATAGTCTAAACTTCAAGTATCCCCCTCAATAAGCCCTATAATACAACCCTATATAATCCCCTATATGACCCCCTTTAAGGAGTTTGGACTATAGCTCATTTGCGTTTGGGGCTTCGGGACTGTCAGGGACTTAGGGGTACAGGGCAATACAAGGTTATATAGGAATAACGGAAAGGAAAATGGACACTATAGGGATTGTATAGGGATAATGTAAGGGCCATTCTGGGGTTTAGGGACTTAGGGACTTCGGGTTTGGGGGTTTAGGCTTTGGGGTTTAGGTGATCGGATTTAAGGTAAGGGGGACGCAGAGGTCAGAGCTTAGGTGGCAGGAGTAGGATCTCCACCTCCTCATTGTCTGGAAGAAATGTTCGTGCTCATGGTCATATTTTCGAGAAGCTCGGGGCGTCAGGCTGTGCTTGAAGCCTAATTAACCCAAACGCCTTTAAAAATATGAATAGGTTTTTGCCTAGGAGCTTGTCAGTGATTGTAAAGGAGGGGTAGTTGGTACTCATGAAAACTCCTCTGTACTTGTAAGTCAAGTGCTAGTACGACATGATTTGCCTCACAGTTGGCGACGCCAACCTAAGCAAAACCCTGAACCCTAAACCCTAATCACCATTATGGTAGTTTCCATTTTCTTTTCAGCTATCCCAATATAACCCCAATATAACCCCCTATAATCCCTATATAACCCATATATAACCCCTGTAATCTCTATAGCTTCCATTTTCTTTTCCATTATCCCAATATAACCCCAACAAATCCCAAACCACCCGCCCGAGCTGTCACGCGAAAGAGGAGCCTCTGGAGCCTCAGCTACTATCCTATATCGCCTGCAGATAGCAGTTTGCACAGTACTACTACTATTTCTATTACTCTTACTCGTTTACACTAGTTCTATTACTCTTACTTTATTAATATCCTTAATATTGCTATTACTACCAGCTCATGGTTGGAAGACTTCTGTAGCCTGATGGAGGCTCGCCATACTTGAGCGTTAAGACAGCCTTTGAAAATCCGAAATGGGGGTGGCCCCTAGATGCTGTGTCGCACTATGGCCACATGTCAGGGGCATAAGAGATCTCAAACCTTTCTTACTATCTTCAGGCCGTGTAAGAATTAGTATATAGGAGATGTACAGCAAGCATTTTGAGGGGTAATCGAAATCATGGTCCTTTTTCCACCCCTACTATAATACAGCTCGCAATATATAAGCTTCCAAAGGAAAGGACTATAGATTTGACAAGCCCTTATTCCCCCTCACACCCTAAACCCTAACCCCTAAACCCTGAGCCCTAAAGCTGAAACACAAAACCCAAAAACTTGGTACTTACACCTTAGACCCGACACCCCGAAACCCTTAGTTGAGAATCAGGCCACGGCCAAAAGAATCCAAACACTTGGCGGTTTCTGGGCCCAGGTCGATACTATGAGTACGATTGGTTTAGGGTTCAGGGTTTAGGGCTTAGGTTTTTTATTTTCCCCATACCGTTAGGATCATTGCTATTACTGGTGTTACTGCAGAGTTAAGACTATGACGAATACTGGTGTTACTTTTATGGTCTCCCACACTACACTACTACATTTGGGGTAATTTTGTTAACTTCCCTTGTTGTGAAATTGCTATTACCCCTGTGTCATTATTCCCCGAATGATTAACACCCACTATACCTGGTATGCTGTCATGAATGTCATTGTTGTGAATGTGGACGAGACATCTCCGAAGTCCCTTATATCTGTCATGGGCCCTACTTATTCGAGCACATGCAACTTCATGTGACAATGCGTTGCACTTTGTACCAAAAGAGCCCACCTTTGCAAGCGTACTTCTTCTTGCATCCTTTCAAACCCTAAGTCCCACCTTTGTAGGGGCCCCAAACTCCCTAAATCCCAACCTTTAAACCCTGAAGCTGCAACCTGAAGCCTGAGGCCTAGACCCCAAAACCCAGCTCAGTGCCGGAGTGATAACTGCAAATACTATCTACGGAAGATTCTCTTTGTGCGCTCCTCTACCACCCCCTTCACACTACCCCCAACAAGGTTTTCCCTTAAAGAACGGAACCTTAGGGGGTTAGTAGGGGTGGATCCACACTATCTTGCGCACAATCACCAGGAGGATGGTGGTGGGATACTCCAAAGCACATTCTTCTGTAACTACGTATGTTCACCTTGTCAACCCTAATGTAGAGGCTTAGCATTACGAATGGTGTAAGCAGGTCTGAACAATGAGGAATATGATCCCCTTGTAGGTCCATCTACTTATAGCACGATACCCCCAAAACCCTAATTTGATCATCAGGCTTCCACACCCAGAACCTACAACCTGAATCCTGAAACCTAAACCACTTGCTAGGCCTCCTTCTCTAGAACCGGCAAGATCTCAACGCGCAGTTCCCCGCAAGGCTTTTTCCTGGGTGACTTATGGTTATGGGATGTCGAGTAAAGCCTAGCCACTAAATTCTGCAGGAGAGGGTCGAAGGTTTCAAGCGTTGTATTATCAATGCGACGCGATGCCCCTACATGCGGGCTTTGCGTGGAGTCGCATGCAGCGACCGTTTAAGTCAGGAATCAGGTTCCCACCCTCCCCCAAAATGATGTGGAACCCTCAAAAGGCCCCTGTACACACCTCAGTCCCTTGAAAAGCGGGCTGAGAGAGGTTCCATGTTGGGGTGGGGAAAGTAATGCTGGCAAGTTGTAAAGCAGCAACCCCTGAGAAGACATAGATCATCCTGGGGGATTGGTTGTCAACTGCGGCTGCGAGTACGGCCAACAGAGCTTTGCACATGCAAAAAAAAACAAAACCCCAACCACGGGATCTAAAAATGAAGCCGCCATGTAGAGGCCATCATCAAAATGGGGAGAAACAAGGTCCAAGCTTCTGATCCTTTTGGAGGACCTGGGTAGGTGTAGATATGCCCGGCCCGTGGTATGTATATTACGAAGCACCAGTGTTATATAAGAGGTTTGAATGACCATAAGATACTACCCGGTTGTAACCTGGGCTGTCCCTACCCAGCCCTAAACCCTACAAACCAGTAAAGAATACCAGTGTCCATGAACTTTGGTTTTTCTTCCTTATCTCATTCTCCATTATTGGTTATAACTCAAATGCTCTGTGCCCCTAAACCCTAAGCCCCTAAACCCAAAACCCTAAGCCCTAAATGGTAACCCGAAAATCCTACACCCCAACCCGTCTACCATTTAACTCAAAGCCTCCCTGCAACCCTTCAAGCGCGGTGTTGAGGGTTAGTGCGTAGAGACATGGTTCAAGATAAGCCCTAGACCACATAAACCCTGGACCCTAAACCGCTGAGGGTTTAGGGATGCGGCTTGGGGCTTGTCGAAATGGGAAACTGGAAACACATGCGAGCCATAGTCGAAACTCCCTGTATCCCCCTTAATAACCTCTATAACAGTCCCCTAGTCATCGGAAACCAATTACAGACCCCTGCTATACTTTTACCCTCGTATCCAGGGACCGCCGTACGGAGCGATTCCTTGATTGTTACGGACGACTAGAACTGTTTTAGCGTTTAGGGTAAAAGCCTTCACAACTGCCAAAATTGCGGTCGTAGATTCCTAGCATAACCATGACATAGCAAACCTCAAATATAGAATTGGTAGAAGTGATCTAGGCCCCTGTACCCTGAACGCTAAACCAAGCCCATGTATTATTCTGAACTTAACTTTGGGTAGCTAGGAGTGAAGGAATGGATCCTTATAATAGTCCCTGCATAACTGTATAACCCTTTATACTAATGTCCATTGTCTCTGCCACTCCTTGATTCACTAAACCCTAAACCCTAAACCCTAAACAGCAAACCAAAGGCCATAAAAATTCAAGCCAGCTTCTTGCCGGAAGGTACCAGCGGGATCGGGCCACCGAAGCCCTTGCACACGTCACTGCCCAACACTGAGGCATAGAAGGTTTTCGTGGACCTGTAGTCTGTTAGTGGTTTTAGGGAATACCCTAAACCCTAAATCCCTAAACCCTAAACCCTTTGGGATTGGGGCAAGAGAGGGATTTAATCTAACAAAAGGCTCGGGATGAGGGTTCAGGCTGAAGGTTACAGACTTAGTGCAATGCGCACTGTCCAGGACGATCTATGCTGTGGGCAATCGTTTGAGGACACTGGCACTTTAGGGGGAATCCCATGCCGAATAGAGGTGATTACAATAATTTGAGGATCCAAATTGGCGCAAGATTTCCTCCGTGCACCGCATTGCTTCGTATGGTACCTCTCTGCACTCTGAAACCTTCACTTGGCGGTGGTACTAGAAGGGAATAAAGTAATGGATCTATACCGTAGGCCCTTTGTGATCCTGCATCATAATCCCTATATCCTACTCCCTGCACTCCCAACAAACACCAACGCGCAACAAACCCGAAGTAGTCACCCCAAACCCTAGAGACCCCAAGTAGCCAGAACCCTCTGGAGGACTTCGAGGCCTCGTCAGCCAGCTTACACTCACGCAGAGCCTGCAGCCCTGTAAGTAAAGTCCTGATATTCAAGTTTGAACCAGGCAGCGCAATACAAGTTGCCTCATACGGATTTAGGGTTTAGGGTTTAGGTTAAGGGGGCGTCCCGGAACTTTCGGTCTTTTTCCCCTTTTTCCGAAGATGGACTCCGCCATTTGGGATTACCCACCAAGGGATATTGTCCAAACTTTAGGGCCCCTCAAACTCCCATTTTGTAGAGTCTGGCTTAAAGAAAAGCTGCAATTGGGGCACTGCCTAGCGCAAAATTCCCGAGGGGTCCACGTACTAGATATAAGCATAATTTCGCAAAACTAATCCTACAAGCACCAGAACTAATCCTACAAGCACCAAAGTTGTTGTGCATGACCCCAAGTACTTGAGATGTTGGGTATTGACAACGTGGCTGGGGGCCTCATTCTCAGGGAAGGAAAGTAATGAGTAGTACAAAGCTTACGTACCCAGGAAGCACGCCTACAGCGTTCCCGAAGGAGTCACTGAATCACTGATGCGGAAGCTTGCCGCACATGATTGGGATGAGGTGATCTAGATTGGCTATCTTACAGTGCCATTGACATTGAAGATTGACAGAAACAGAAATCGACCTGGACTATTTCATATAAGGTAGGACTGCCGCATATACCACCCACAAAAAGGCATCCCATGAAGAGACTTGGGAATATTCCCAAGCCCTGAACCCTGATCAAGTGGATGGAAAAAAAAAACATCCTAAAGCTTAAACTCCCATCCCTGAACGCTTTCCTTAACCCTAGCCCTATAGTCCGCCTTAAGTAGATAGAATGTAGGTTTGGGTATATTATAAGAAAATCCCCATATACCCCATACTTAAGGGGAACTATAATGCTACTTAATGTAGCAGCTGAGCCCCAAACCCGAAACCCAGATCTGCCAAAACCTAAAACCTAGTCCCTAAAACCTGAAGCGTAATCCTGTCTACTCAGCAATATTAGGATGATATTGGGGTTATATTGGTGCTATATTAGGATTATCTCGGGTTATATTAGGGTTATATTGGGGTTATATCAGGGTTATATTGGGGTAGACTCATTCAACCCCATGATAAAGCCCTACCCTTGAGGCTTCATTCGGTGCCTTGCTAGCGGCCAGTAGGGAATTAATGAAGGGAATATTGCAATTGTCACAGGAAAACAGATTCTTTTTCGGTGGACCCAGGCCAGTCCAGTTGTGGATACGGACTGCAGGGGGTCACATTCCTTCGCTCAACCCTAAATGCTAAACCCTCAACCCTAAACCGGTAGCATGTAAGCTTTCGAGTTTGATGACCTCCTGCGCAGGCCAACTATGACGACCGAGAGCATCACGACCTGCGACTGGTACAGGAGCTTGCAGTGTAATAGCTACCCTTGTGCAACCCGTAAGGTGGAGCCCACAATCAGTTTCTAATGTGCATATATCCCTACGGTGGATACTAGAAATCCTGGATGACATGTAGTACCCTAAACCTTGGAAATTATGGTATTGTAGTATGGTAAGTTCATGGAGTATCTTTAGTATCAACCGTAGGATCCACAGATTCCCACAATTTTGAGAAGCCTGCCCTCAACAACTGAAGCACCCCAGCGCGTAGCAGGGAATGAGATGAGGGATACCTAGAGCAGCCACCCTGCAGTACAGCCCCGCAAAATCCCTCCCGACTTCACTCTATAACCTAGAATCCCTTTACTCCACTCCCAAATTCCTAGCTCGACCAGGGGGCAAAGTGACCCTGATTTTTGGAGTCTTCCTTGTCCTCTAGCAAGGTACCCTCCCCCAAGCTAACATGGAACATTGGATTCCATGTCAGAATATAAATCCTGTATACCCCTCATATAACCATTACATAATCCCCCAAAACCCCTATTTCCTTGGGGGTGGAGCCTGGGAGGAAATGGCCTTAACATAAAGCCCTGCACCTCAAACCCGAAAATCTAAGCTGTTTCTTGAAACCCTAAAACCTCAACTCTCGACCCCAAATCCTAAACCTTGAACTCTACTTACCAGGCCTGCCATACGCGGTCTGGGTTATATTAGGGTTTAGGGTCTAAGTCTAAGGTTTTTTGGGGTAAGTGAGGGCTTAAGGCTTGGGGTTCGAGGCCTGGGATATGGCTGTTTTGTACTTACCAGTGCTTGGGGGGCATGAAGGAGTGAATATAGGTGCCGTGCTAAGTAAGGGTTTAGGGTTTAGGATTTAGAGTTTAGGGTTGAGGGTTTAGAGTTTAGGGTTTAGGGTTTAGAGTTTAGGGTGTAGGGTTTGGAGCTTAGGGTTCAGGGTCTAGGGTTTGGGTATTACAGAGGGGCAGCGAAAGGTGAATGTAGGTACCATGCTAGGGGTATCTACAGCGACTATACAGGGGTAGTTGTAACTGAATATGCGTACTATGCTAGGGATAGCTGTGGGAATTATACAGCCATGGATGTCGGTGAATAGAGGTACCACGCCAAGGGCATCTGTGGGGATTATGCCGGGGGTGTTCGTAATGGAATGTAGGTACCATGTACCATGTTAGGGACATCTATGCGGACTAGCGGATTCCACACAGGCAGATGTATGTAAATATAAATATGTTGCAGGGTGTCTCAGACGGGAATAATAATTGTAACTGAGTCTAGGTATCCATGCTTGGGGTATCTAGGGGATGATACCGGGGTAGATGCAGGTAAATATAGGTACCATGCTAGAGGGTACCTATGCAGAATACATAGTGGTAGTTGCATGTGAACATAGATACCAGGCTAGGCGCATGTATCTATCGAGATATGCAAAGTTAGTTAATATGGGCACCATGCTCGTCATATCTACAGTGGATGATGCAGCGTCATTCTACATGAACATAGTTTCCATGCTAAGGGAACCCACAAACATCATGAGGTTGCAGCAATTGCATTGAAGTACACAACGAAGGGCACCCCTTCTTTTTGAGAAACTTTTAAAGAGCCACTCAATCCCAGAAAAATTGTGCCTGGCTGTTGGTCGTAGAAAGCCGCTTGGAAGAGACCCAGGTGTTGTCATCGCTTTCCACCCTGGATCACACTTTGATCCCATTAGGAAAAATATTCATGTGTACTAGTTCCTTGCGGTTATACCACAATACAAGTTAAAAACAAGTCCTAAGGGCATAACGATCATAGTCGAGGTCGGTCGTCCAACACAGGTTCAGGTTCTATCTGTACATGATGCAGACTGAAAAATAGTTTCCATAAATAGGAAGACCTCAATACCCCAATAATAGGGGCGCAATACAGTATAGATGAACTCTATAATCCTTGCTATAGGTACCTCCTGGAAGCAACCCTTGATTTTGGGAAACCCCTAAATGCTTCTCAACAATCATCCAGCGTCATGGTGACGGCGCCTCAATGCAGAGGGCTTAATGAAGTAGAAGGGGCGCGAAGCATGAGTCTGGGTTTGAGCACACTGTGGGGAGTCTCCACAAAGTACGGGACCTAATACAACCCAAAAATCACACTATCTTCCTCAGTCTACGGACTCCCACAAAGGCAACCCTAATTTTCGGAAAAGTCAGTCGAGATTTAGGGCGGATGGCCTCCTGAGATGGGCTGCCGATTTATTTTATCTGAGAGGAAAACCTCGTGGTATATGCTTGGGTTTTCCATTGTCGGACCTTTTTTCGGTTTAGGGTTTAGGGTCTCGGGTTTCGGTTTGAAGGGCTCCCTTTTAGCCGTTTAATCACGTTGGCTGTAACTCTGCGGCCTAGCTCGAGCGGCTGTTGGGTTCTGAGGCTTTCATGCATTGGGCTGTACCTCAAACAGCTCAGCCCAAATGCAGGTTGAGAGCCACTTACCCTCATGCTGTCACTACACCTCCAGCAACCACACCCCATGCAGTGAACTAATTGGCACATGGAGTTGCAGTCTTTTGCTGATGGTGGCTGTCCTTTCAGGCTGCGCTCGTGCTAAAAGTTCTGCGGCCAACCAAAAAAACTGACCCCAAAAGTGCGAATAGAGAAAACAAAGCACTTTAGAGTACTACGCCAGCGTGAGCACACAGAAACGCTGCAAGTTGCCCTTGCTTGACCCACCGCTTTAACCTGAAGCCTAAGCCCTAAACCTACTGGTTCTAAGCAGGGAGTATGGGAAAATTGTTCCTATATAACCCTTATGACATATATCCCGATATTCCCTTCTAAGAACCAGTAAGTAATTCCTGTTGAAACACCACAGCTCTAAGCTCTTCATGCCAGGTCATGAGCGTTAAACCCCAAGCCTTAAGTCCTCAGCCCAGATCCATACTCCCATGCCCTTAATTTCAGGGTTTAGGGTCTAAGATGTAGGGTTTGATAGAGCCACTGGCCTTGAAGATCTATCATCTCTAAATTTGAGTGGGGTGGTGTATTAGGAGAAGATTACGAACATAAACCCTACACCCTGAACTGTGTTACTGTGCTACCCGATGCGCCAGAATGGTCTCCAAAAATCTCTGCGACGATGGTGACGGCCAACTGGGACTCCAGGCGCATAACCTTCGGGTTAACAAAGGATCAAGGGGCTTAGAGTCTTGGACTTAGGGTTCCGGGCTTTGGATTCAGGACTAAAGTACACAATTTGGACCTAAGTCCGTTCATAGCAGGCCCCAGAATGAACCCCAGTAGACCATAATCGCAGCTTTTAAAACTCGCCTCTGATTCACCAAACCTTGCGGAGGTGTTGGATTTTGAGCGGAAACGGAAGCCCTCCTCCCTTTTTTGGGTGTGCGCGCTGAGGTATCACGCTTGTATGAACAAGTAGAAGCTGCGGCCAGGCCGGCCCGTGCTGCAAGGCCCTAAACTTTAGAACCCCCATTTTGGATGTCCTTGGGCCCGCATACATATGCAAATATAATGTATATATATATATACGTACATATACCCTGTTACAACCCTTTAGTAATTTCCATTTTATTTTCCATTATCCCAACCCTGAGCCTTAAACATCTTTTGTAAGTACTTGCTTGGAGCCTCAAGGCTGAAAGCTTGGGGATGGGCCTTGAGTAAAGGCTTTGAAGTTTCCAGTTTAGGGTAGCATTTTGGGCCTTCCCTGAGTTGCAAGATGTTCCAAGCTTCGAGCCGATCCTATGATCATGTAGAGGTCAAGAGTTCGGAGCTTCGGCTTCAGTTCAGGCTCATTCCATTCGGAGCTTGAAAAAAATGTGAGGGATTCTGCCTTTGTGGTTTCCACACGACAAACATCTTTGGGGTAGATAAGGGGGACACCGTTCAGGGCTGGAGTTTGACAATTGGTTAACATGGCAGTTCCTGAAAGAAGGTCGCCTTAGGTAACAGCCAAAGTTAACAGATGGTTCAGGCTGCAAGCAAGGTAACCTACTGCATCAGTTTGCTGGACACTTGTATTTTACATTCCTGCAGTATCCCGTGTCAACTCCCATATGACCAAATAAAAACCCTATATATATGTGTATATATATATATATACGTATAGAGTATGATGAGCTTTGCTGAACTCCGAGCACAAAACATGATGCCGTTCTGATGCCAGACCAGATGCTCCCAACGTATTCCCTACATAGGTGCCGTGATCTACGCCCACCCTGAACCCTAAACCCTAAATCCCATTAAATCCATTTCAGCCCTAAAGATCTGAGCGCGGTGCCCAAAATCCTGAACCCCAAACCCATGAACTCTAGCTGAAGCCTGAACCCGATTAAGCCCTAAACCCTGGACCCTAAACCCGTTTTCCTACTCAACCTCCTAAACTTGTTCATGCTTAGCTTGGGAGGGGGGATCATGATAAGGATCCGTTCAGCCATTCCGAACTAGGCATGGGTAAGAAACACTAAATCTCAACAATGATTTGTGCCTTCTGCAGGTGCTCCATGGGCACAGAGACCTGCCGTTCAGGCTGTTTAGGGCTTGAGTATTGAAGATCTAGAGGATTCAGGGTTCAGGGTGTAGAGGTTGGGCAGACTTGGACTTATGGAACTTCCTAGGTGGTACCTCACCTCGTTTTGCTGGCTTAGTTTTAGGGTTCAAAGCATAGATCGGCATAGGATGCAAGTGTTAGGGTTAAGGGGCTTTAAGTGTAAGGGCTTCAGCTTTTTTGCTGAGTTGCTAAAAGTTCGAGAATATCAATTTCTTGGTGGGGTAGTACCCTAAACTCTGAACCTTAAACCCCAAACCCATTTGCCTCAGACTTTGCGCCTGGTATTTCAAAGAGGAGATTAATGTAGACTAAGGATGCAGAGCTAAGGATTCTACAGTTTTTGGGCCGAAGCAGTTGCCAGTTCCCTTGGGTAAGTTGGCTATCACACAATTTTGGTGCTTAAATGCGATCAGGTCGCAGTACTAGGATCCCCTACCTGCTGAGAAGCGACGAATCTCCTTGAATAGTGAACCCCAGGTTTAGGATTTAGGGCTATAGGGTTCAGGGTTTAAACCCTGAACCGTTCACCTTACCTGGACCCTTGATGTCCTCCCTGTTTGGGGGTATAACCTGCAAATTTATGAGACATAACCCAAAGAAGGAAGGACACCCCGGGTCTAGGTAAACCCTAAGCCCCATCTCAAGACTCAAAGGTGTTGGGGGGGGGGGAGGGGGGTTTCGGGTTTAGGGTTTTTTAGGGTTTAGGGTTTAGGGTTTAGGGTTTAGGGTAGGTCTCTGAGGTCTCACAGTATGGTTAAGTGTCCCCGAACCCCTCTGACCACAACAATGAAACCAATCATGGTACTATAGCATAGCCTGGTCTATTGCGGATTTATCTTATCAACAGTAGAGCGTGCTCAAGCTCCACAGATAAGCCATTCAGTTCTGCCCCGTGCACGAAAATACAACTTGACAAACACGACGTGGACCTCATCCTCCTGCTACTACCACTACGACGATAAAGATGATACTCACTTTCGCTGCTATTCGAGGGAGAATGAAGATCAGCCTGTGTCGTAATTGTCGCTGAAGTATTCTCAGGCGCCAATCAACTCTCGCAGCTACGATGGGTCCCGAAACGACATTATGCGTCTCAGGGGCAGATGAAATAGGAAGCCACCAAAATCGATGCCGAATATCAGATGGTTTTGGGTTTAACGTGTTAGAATGTGGGGTTCAGGGATGACAACATGCAACAGTTACAGGATTGGTTTACCAAAGGATCCCAAAAACTTCGAAACACCTTCTGTTCTTAAACCCTAAACTGGCAAGGAAAGTACACCTTCAGCCGCCCTAAACACTAGACCCTAAAGGCAAGACCCGTCCAGGTACCTTTGCGACCTGAACTTCGAATCGCTCCTCCTCGGGCCTAAATGCTCAAACATGGGGGTTTCACGGCATGGAGTCAGGGGCGTTACTTTCTGGGTATGAGATTTAGCGCTCCTCGATCGTTTTTAGAGATGAGTTCCAGTGTATTCCATGTAAGGGTAGGAGGTAGGAAGCTCACATGAAGAGTGGATTATGGCCGTTGAGTCCGGTGGTACTGTGGGGCTGGAAATCTGATTTTGCGCTCAGATTTCATATCATCTCGTCTGTTTCTAGCTCTTGCTTAGGGCTGAGGGTTGAAGGGTTTTGGTTAGGTGGTTCCCCACCTACTGATAGTGGTGTAAAGAACATATGGGGACCCTCTCACAATTTCCCACTTGCAGTATGCCACGTAATCATTATTCGCTGTTGACGGCTAGCTTAGGGCTTGGGCCTGGGGCTCCGTCCGAGGGACTGTGACCACCACCACCACCACCACCACCACCAACAACAACAACAACAACAGCAACCACAACAACCACACCGCGCACACCACCCCCACCACCCCCACCACCCCCACCACCCCCACCACCCCACCGCCGCCAGCACCGCCACCGCCTCCACCTCCATCTTGATGAGTAATCTACTTAGTGCCACTCTTGAGCCTGAAGCCTGCTGCGATGGAAGTACCCATGCAGCTAAGATGCCAGTCCACCAGGGATGCCACGTCAGATTTGCACATTAGGCTGGCACCGAATACCAGTGTCAGCACCACAGGCTGCAACAGGATCGAGGACGCCAAGTTTGTGACAGATGTCAAAAAGAATTTCTCGCCATCAGCTGCGCTGACGCTGGCAAGAAAAATACCTTGGCAGCAGTCGGGACGGCTCCAGAAGTTCAGGACCTATAAGCCCCTATATAACCCAATCAACACGAACCCTAAATGAAGCGACAGCAAGCTATGGCAAGGGCATAACCAAATGAACTCAGTAAAAAAGTGTCCATCAACTCAGGATCCTTCTTGAAGGTCTATTATTTTAGAAGAATCCCACATTTTCAGTACCTACCCCACAACGAAATGGAACCTGAAAAGGTGCCCTACATAAACCACAATCCTTTTACCCGAGCCTTATTTCACGTGCCATGTTTTTGGGGGGAGGCTAAGTGCCTCCGCAGAGCGGCTTTCTGAATCCCAACTCCCATCAAGCCGAGTTTTCAAACTTCAACACTTTCCCTAACCCTGAAAACCATCAACCTTACATAGTAGTTTTTCCTTCATTCTCCATTTTCCGGGTAGTATCCCAGAGCTTAAAACCATGAGCCCTAAGTAGTAGTTTCCATGAGCCTTCCACTATTCCTATGTAATCCCCATACAACCCTCTGTATAACCCTATACGGTAGCCTTAGATCGCCATCAAGCCATGTTCGGCAGCATCTTAGGTTCACGGATTTAGGGAGTTAGGGTTTAGGGTTTTATGGGTTTTGGGTTTTAGAGTTTTAGGGTTTTGGGGTTTTAGGGTTTTGGGGTTCTGGGGTTTAGCATGTAGGGCCACGAATTGCGGTCAAGTCGGGTGAGGTCCCTAAGATTTTGCTCAAGGATTTCCCAAAGAGAACACCCTAGACCCTGAACCCTGAACCCTAAATCCTGAGCCCGAAACCTGAGAACAAACCCTGCACCCTAAACCTTAAGCCGCGCAAAGATACTGATAATCATGGTGCACAGCAGCTCATAGCTCAACAGGACCTTGGTCTCTCTCAGGGTTTAAAGTTTAAGGCAGAAAAAATGGAAACTTCATAAGAGAGCTGTAGTAGGGTTTAGGGTTTAGGGGTTAGGGACGGTTGGGTTTAGGGTTTAAGGTTTGGGGACTTTCGAGTTCTCGAAGACACATGATATTGGAAATGTGCCCCGTAAGGACTCCTGTCCTTTCAAGCAGGGCCACGAAATAGGGTTACAGGTCAGTTTAGGTGATAGTAGGGTCTGCAGTACCAAAGTGCAATCTGAAGCCCAGTCGAGTTCCGCAGTGATCATACTGCATCCTACTCACACAGGTCCCTAAGGAAAAACAACTCATTATGAGAGCGCCCTGTAGAACAGCTTGAGGGGGGCTACACTCCAAATTCGAAAAAACAGCTGGTCCGAAAAGAGTGCGAGTCTTAGCATTGCTACTATCATGCCAGCAGGGCAATCACTGAACATTCCCGGATCTACCAAGACTCACGTACTTACCACTGTTCAACCCTTGTTTTGAGTACTACAACTGAAGGTTTCTTGTAAGCACTAACTGGTTATGATGGCTCATCATTCTAAAGACCACCACCTCTATCTTTCCTACAGTCAGTCGAATTAGCCTAAATACTAATTCCCATTTTCTTTTCCAGTATCCCTATATAAGCCCAATAGAACCCGTTATTAGCCCAAGGGGAACCTTATATTACCCTATATAACCCTATATACATTACCTGCTTCTCAACTGTATTAGTATCATCCTCCCGAGAAACAAAGATGGGAAGCCTACATGGCCCCATTGGAGCCATGATCTAAACTCCTTAAAGGGGATTGTATAAGGGATCATATAGGGTTTAGGGGTTAGGGTTTAGGGTCTAAACTGCTTAAGGGGGCTGTATAAGGGATTATATAGGGGACTACTATAGGGGTTACCGGGGGGGATACTAGGAGTGTTGACTATGGCTCATTAGTTTGGATGAACGCAGCAGCATTCTGACCACCGTCACCATTCCCCTACGCTACTTTTGTTATCACCTCTATTACAGAGGTTATAGAAGGGTTATATAGAGGTTAGATAGGGGTTATGGGGATGACGGAAAAAATTGAGACTACTATAAAATAATATAACATCTTAAACAGCCCTGATTCTTTTCGTTGCTGTCCAGACTCCTTTCCTTTCTGTTCGCCTCCATATTCCCCGCTCCCCGCATGGCTCCTGCATGTTCCCCGCTTCGTTCCTGCATAAACTCTGCGCCTAACAGTAAGACCTCAAACCCCTTATCCTGAGCACAAGAACTTGTAACTTCCCTGCTAACCCGAAGCCCCGCGTGATGCCCACAATCTCAAAACAACAACCATACTTAAACTCCAGAATGCCGAAGAACAGACTCCACGCAACAAACCCCAGACTCAAAGCGTCAAAACCATCCCCACACAACCCCTACCTGAGTTTTGAATTAGGGAAAACACAGACACCTTCGAAAACAGAAGGGACACGAGACAGCAAACCCTTTCCCTGGGGCTCTAAGTCTATAAATAATACCTACATTGGGCCCCAAACCCTATAAATAGTACCTACATGGAGCCTCAGGGTTTGAAAGTTCGAACTGAAAAATCTTCAGAAGCTGGAGCTAAGCCTGCCGTGATAGGGGGATGCGAAACTTGCAACTCACTCCCTACTTGGAGGTCCATGGTACTTATAACCTACTTAGTAACTGTAGTTATAACCTAGATATAAGTCCCATAACTACAGTTACCCCAGATATATTTGGGTTATAACTACAGTTGCCAAGTAGGTTATAAGTACCATGGACCTCCAAGTAAGACCTATAGGCTCTATGCCCAAAACCCTAGACTCTAACCTCTAAATCCCAAACCTTTAACCCCTACTCCCAGAACTTGAGTTCCTGAACTCAGATCCCTGAACCCTCATCCCTAAAGGTTCCAACCACGCGTTGCTAGGTGCATATTTACATGCGGTAGGAGGGCTAAACCCTAATCCTTGAACCCTGATGTCTAAACCCTCATCCCTAAGCCCTAATCCCTAAATCTCCTAAACCCTAATCCCTAAACCCCCTGAAACCCTAATCCCTGAACCCAGGAAAACCAAGCGACTGCCCAAAACAGCCGAACACGCACAGCTTGGAGCTGAGGGGGCCCAAGGTGGACCAGGGAGATTAAGGCCACCTGAGTAGCATTTTTCTTTAGTGGTTGAACCTAGTAAGATTATATTCCTTATATAAAATACCATACCCAAAAGGAGGATATAATCTTACTCTATATTGGGTACTATGGTATCCCCAAGTAAAATACTACTCACCTGGGCTTGATTTGGTTTCGGGTTTAGGGCTTAGGCTTGAGGCATTCGGGTATAAGGTTAAGGTGTAGGGTTTAGGGTGTAGGTTCAGGTTTTAGGGTGTAGCATTTCGGGTTTGGGGTATGGGGGCTTCCAGAAAAGTAGGAGATTTAAGGATCCCTATCAAGGGGTTATACACGGAGATGTGGGGATATGTAGGGTGTAGGGCGTAAGGTTTATTCAGGGTTTCCAAAGGTAGGGGCCCTTATGGGGGGGCACTTATAATGAGGATTACCATCTACCCGGGTCCAGAGTCCGCATTTTGAGTGAATTTTGTACTTCATGAAAGGGTTTAGGGTTTAGGGTTGCAAGTTTCGGCGTAAGGTCCCACTTCAGAACTTTCCTGTGCCTCTAGCATGCAAGCTGCAGTCCTACTTGCAGCCATGGTCAAAAAGGGTTAGGGCACATGGTAGTTTCCATGAATAGGGGACTCCAATAGACAACACCTAAATACTCTCATCCCTTTTATAGGGACACCAAAAAAGTACCCCTAAGTTCGGGAGATCTCCAAGTTGCTTCGGACACTACGTAGGGCCGACCGTATGGTATTACTTCCGGGATCAAGAAGTTCTGGAACTCAAATTGGCCACATGCTGCTCTGAGATTGATGCCTACTAGGTGTGCATGGTTTAGCGTTTACATGCGACAGGTGGGCGATGGTAATACTACCACCACAAGGAGGACAAAATCTTACTCTCTATTGGGGAAAACAACTCTATAGAAAATGCTACCCACAGGTGTTTTGTCAAAGCACTCAGCGATGTGCTTCACTCGACAAAGGCTAGGGTGCAGAGAGGGGGTCCCATCGCAGCTATACACGGGAGCGCAGTGCCATGTGTAAGTTATGAACAAACAAATATGGCAGTTTCCATCAATAGCGGGACACAATGTAGACCTTTATACTACAGTATCACACGGACCCCCCAAAGAAAATACCCCGAATTTCAGGAAACATACCTGCCAGAACAGAGGAAATTGATTCCTAGCCTGTTTTCCGTACGTCACTAACAGAAATTCAGCATTCAAGACTCTTCAGAAAAAACCTCGTGCTAAGCTGGAGGGGGGAAGTCCTGTGCAACGTGATACTAATCATGCTCAATTTGTTGGACTCCTTTTCTGGAACCCTTCAAGAAATCGCACCTAGATTCGCAAGGAATATGAAAATGAGAGTCTCATGATCATGTTGAAAACTACCCAAATGCCTCTCGTACTCCCCATCAGAGCACGTAACAAGATAAGCATCAGATGTAGCGATAAGGTTTTTCTTAAAACGAGCAGCCCGCTTGTGCCTACAAAAACAAATAATACTTCTCAGGGAGGCCAGAAAGGGAACGTAAGCCCCTAAACCCCAAGCCCTAGACACCTTTGATACTTGACCTGAAACAATTACTTTAAGCCTTTAGGCCATGACCCTAAAAACTAGTCCAGGAATTCATCCCAGATCCTGAACCCTGGACCCTAGACCTTTCCCTTGCCTTAACACCTAAACCCCTAACCTTATGCCCTCAGAAAGCCTATGAACTTTGAACCCTGAATAACTCGGCAACGTCCATTTCATGTTCCATATAAATCCGTAGACCTTCCTACGAATCCTGATGTGTTCCCAAAATACACCCCTATATGGTAGTTTCCCAAAATAGGGGGACCCCTACATAGACCCTAAAATACTGGAATCCTTATTGTGGGGACCCCCAAAAAGGTACCTTTTCCCAGCTTGAAAAGACCCCGGCCAGCCGAAGCGTGCACGGGGTCTCGTCCGAGTCGGATCATCTAACATGCAGACTAATGCCGTCCACTGTACATTGAGCTCGGGATCCGCACAGGTTGAGAGGCTGCACACTGTTGCAGGCCAAGTTTGCTCCAAGCAGCTCGTACAAGTGTCCTGGCTCACGCCAGGCCGGTGCCCTCTGCACGCCTTTGCGTGGTGTATCCTGTCCCAGCGGCTGTAGCGTACGTACTTTGGTCCGGTTGGCCGGCAAGAGTCTGGCACCAGAAAACCTTTCCAATTGGCGCGCGCACTTGATGAGCAACAAACACCAGTCCTGCAATACGACTGGATAGCAGAAGTTCAATCCAAGAGGCCTCAGGCCCACTGCTTCGAACCGGCGGGCAGGATCCTGTAGTGATAACAAAATCAAGCAAAAGCTCCAGTGATGTCGTGCCACAGCTGTCAGCCGGGCATTCATCCCATTGTTGCTTGCTTGCCCAATGCCAGACGCGGGCGGTGAACCAAGGAGGTGTGCTAGCTGCGAGTGCCCAGTCATTCTGGAATGGAGGAACCTCGAAGGGGCAACCCTGTGTAGGATACTGCTCCTGCCAGTGTCTAGCCCCCTGATGAGGTGTCAGCATCAGACTCTGTGTCTCAGAGGACGTGGTCCGGCCCCCTCCTTCTTAAGTCGCCATTCCTCCGCGGACAGCTCTAGCAGGAATCTGTGGAAGATAAACAATAGGTCCTTCTGACCCTGTGTCTCAGCCGCAATACCTGCCACTGTATCGTGCAAGAAGCCGTAGTCAAGCTTCTGCGGCCTTAGCTGCCAAGTCTGCATAGTTGTTGCCTGCTGAGTGCCAGATATCCATGCCGTCCAGGCTGGAAGGGTCTTGGTGTGACGTGACCTTGCAAAGACGAAGTTGTTGCGGTGCGGATTGTTGTAACAAGTTCCCCAAATCCGGGTGAGTACCGGCTTCCTGACGCACTGCTTTCTCGTGCTCCTGGACGGCGAACGCGCTATCGCTCATGACCTCTGCCTCCTTATGACGCGAGTGCTGGACCAAACGGGCCACGGCCACAATAGCACATTGCTCGGCTCTGTTAATCGTCTGCTGACCCGGAACAAGTCCTTGGCTGACGACGGCGAAACATTGCGGCAAGCACCCTGTTCGGTGCCAAGAAAGTAACCGTTGCTCGACGTCTGCGTCACTGCAACTAAGATCTATGACGACAGACCACGCGCAATGACGGGCCCACATGTTCTGCGGGTAGTTACAGGACCCATCGGTATAGAACCTGAGCCTCGGAAGGGAGTTTAGTAGGTCAATTGAGGCAGGCGAAGTGCAGCTGGGGAAGAGTCTAGTACTAAAAACCAGTTGCGCCATCTCGGCGTCTTCCGGGACAACAGCGAAAGGGCCGTGAAGCCAGCGCGGGTAGCGAGACAGTGCCTCACTTACAAAGGAGCGCCACTGTCTACGCACATGCTCCGTAGCCTGGCAATGAAGGAACCTATGTTCCTTTGTCTCCAGATCCTGGCATAAGTCGCACCTGGGTGAGATACTAGGGTCCCATTTATTCTTAACCACATTGGAACTAAAGCAACCTGCTATGTGCTTGGCAATTACTGGGACCTGTTCGGTCCGCAAACTTCTTAGTAAGCCATCATTCAATTGCGGCGCAGGGAACGGGCAGCGATGCATGCCAGTGCGGTGGGAAACTTCTTCTGCTACGCAAAGGGCCCAGGTTGCTTGGAGCATGACTCTGAGTTGCTGCACGTTGCATGTGCACAGGTCCAATTTATGGTTAGTGGGACCAGACAGTAGCCCATTTTCCGTGAGGCCAATCCCCAGTCGGGCCAAACCAAGTGCAAGTGCGCTTGCCGGGCCGTACGCGGTACGTCCTTTGTACTTTGCAGACATCTCAAGCACACGTAGACCTGTTGCCGCATCATTTTGCAAGGTGCGGTGCAATTGGCGCAGTTGTTGTTCCACAAGGTACAGTTGGGGGTCCTGGATCTTGTGCGTAATTGCCCCCTAGGCCAGGTGTGGTGGCATTGCCTTGTGGTCGCCAAGGATTGCACGTGCTGCCGCACCGCGCAGTCGGGCGACTTCGGCCATAGAATGACAGTGCCCCTCAGCACCGAAAAAACAAGATGGCCATATGGCCGTCTGCACAAGGTAGGCCTTCTCAAGCAGCGGCCTAGGTTGTTTGGCAAGATTGGACAGTCGGCTAGGGACCTTTTGCAAAATGGCGGTAACCCCTTCCCACTCAGTAAGGTCGTGCGGAAGGTCGTGGTCCCGCTGCCACATAGGCGCCCAAAATCGTTCGAATTCCTGAGCAAGTTTTTTGACTAGTACAGGCGACGTACTTTTGCTGGAGTGTTCCGTCCTTGGGCAAGTCACTTCCCTGAAGCAGGACGCGGTCGCAGTCTCTCTCAAGCACAATGCACTGGCAGGCCTCCAACATAGCTGGTGCATTGGGGAGGAATGTTTCACAGGCAGGACACTCAAACCAACTTTGTCGGGACCCTGGTCCTCGTACCATGTGACTTGAGCTTGACGCAGGGCCGGGACTTCAGTGAAAGGCGGATGCGCAGGGCCGCGGACTGCAGCAAACCCCTGGCGCGCAGATGCATATTTGGTGTCCAGTTTGAGCTGGTGCTTAAAGTAGTTTTTCCGGCAGGTGGCCTCTTCGCTAGCCACTTTTTTGGCGTCGAACTTCAGGTACGCAACTAGATCCTCTAACCAATCGATGGTCGGCAGACCAACCGGAAATGAGTGGAAGTGGGCCACGGAAAGGACCCACCTCGAGAAGGGGCCATGGTAGCCCTTCGCTGCCTTGATTGCACTCCACTCTTGCATGAGTTGCGTATGTTTGGGAAGCCCCACCAACACCTGGCCGGGCGACCGCAAGGCTCGCAGTAGCGATTCGACCCGGCGGGTTTGGCGCGTCCTCATTTTCGCCAGGCTGGAGATTGCGTCACAATCTGTTTTAAAGTCACCACGACGGCCGGATTTGACCAACTGGGGCACGGGTCTGCGGACCAATTCCCGGGCTTGACACCGTCCTCTCTCTCTCTTCTTCAACCCTTTACAGGGGTTGGCGTTGCAATGCGGAGTCAAAGTCCTTGGACAAGGTGGGCAAGTTGCGGGGCAGGGCCAGACGTATGCACAAGGGGGAGTGGCTATCAAAAAGATGAGCGTCCTGCAATGTCCAGGAGGCTTGCCACATGGGGACCAGCGCAGGATCTATAAGACATGTATCATTTCTCGTGGCATTGCGGCATGTTGGTGGCAGAACCTCCCCTGCGCGGGCCTGGCGCAGTGCGAAGGCCTCCTGGAAGCCACGGCTGAGCAATTGCTGCACTGCTGGAAGCTCACGCACGGGTTGGTTGAAGTCACCAGCCACCAGTGTTGGAACTTTGCACTCTGAAATTCTCTGGTAGGCATAATGCACCAAGGAGTAAATGAACTCTGACCTGTCAGCATGGTTACTTGGCTTGCCATAGATGACTATGCATCTCACCTCAAATGCTCCCAGGCGTGGTGTGATCGGGCTCCTGGAGCGTAGACGCATTGCCAGCGCAACCCCAGCTGCCAGGCCGCGCAATGATTCCCCAGACCTGCGTGTTGTTGCATGGCTGGGGAATGGTCGCCCCCAGTGGGCCTTCCAACCCTTGTGTTGGAGTTGCTTCGAGGTTTGTTGCTGGACAGCTTCGACAGCTGACGTCTCTGCAAGGAAGACGATGTCCGCTGCACCTGGGGCGGTGGGGTTTGCTACAGCCACCACAACTGAGTCGGCTGGCTGCATCCGAGGTGTGTAGGGACGAGGTTGCGAAGTTGGTGCTGGACCCCAACCATAGTCTGAGAGCTGCTTCTGGGGCCCAGGGTGAGAGGCCTCCCCCAGGTATGATCAAGAAGATGTGAGTTACGCCATGTACAGTTAAGATTCGACATCAGTGGATGAACAGCACCACGTGAGTCGAAGAGGGCG
>CAJNIZ010011024.1:12132-31130 GCA_905231905.1 Symbiodinium pilosum | reverse complement strand
GTTTAGGGGTTTAGGGTTCTTAAGGTCTGGGATTTAGGGGTTTAGGGCTTAGGGTTCTTCAGGTTTGGGATTTCAGGGTTTAGGGCTTAGGGCTTTAGGTTTACAAGCATGCTGCCCCACATGCTGAAAAACATCCTCAAACCTCTGAACCCTATAGGCTACAGGTTCAGGGTTCAAGAACTCGAAATCACCCTGTAAACTCTAAACACGAAACCCTCAACCCTAAACCCCACAGCAGTCCCAGGAACAAGTTTGTCGAGGAACGCCTCTGGAGGGGTGCAATCCTTGCTTGCTGTTGGTAGGGGATGGAACACGGAAACTCGTATTCAGGGTTCAGAGCTTAGGGAGTAGAAAAAGAAATGGAAAGTAGAACTTGTTTTGGAAGTGATAAGGGACCACAATGACCCATTCCCCCCATTCCACCGAACAGCAACCTTAAAACCTAGACCCTGCAGGACCTATGGATTCCTCCAGTATCTACTAACAACAAGTAAGAATCAGGATCACCCGGAGCCAGGGCGGTGGAACCGTAGAAAATGGCTGCAATAGCCTGAGGCTGCGCGGCTCGGGGTGTGGGAGTGGTTTAGGGGGGAACCAAAAGCATCAACCCTGAATGACTTTCCTTTTTGGTGATGACAACCCCCTGCAAAAAGCCCTTTAAAACGGGGGCTGCAGGGGATTCCATGTTAGTATGGGGGAGCGTAAACCCTTAACCCTGAATCCTATACCCTAAACCCTTTATCCCCAACAGCACCCACTTAAACCCCATACCTGAAATAAAATCCTACTGCTTCAGATCTTGGCAGCCCAGCCCCCATGCAGCTTTGCAAGGATAGCCATACAGCGCTGTGTGCAGCTTGCTTTCAGCGAGGGCGTGGCGAAGCTGAACCAGCGACAGTGGGCCTGCTCTTCTTCAGGCTATATCGGGTTACATAGGGTCATACGATCTAATGTAGTGTTACATAAGGTTTCAGGGCTTCAGCCAACGAACATGACAGTTTACAGGATGTTTATTGCGGGGCAAACTCTGCCAGAAAGACAGCTTGCACTACAAATTGCAGCGCGGTTTAGGGTTTAGGGTTTAAGGTTTAGGGTTTAGGGTTTGTGAGCAAGCGGCACCCTGGGGGCCAGCACCATGCCGAAGGCACTGTTTCTCCCGGTTTCTCTACTATCACTACATTACGATCACTATATTACTATTACCATATCACTATAAATATTTGTCTACTACTATATCTAACCAAAACATTGCCCTCCTTACTTGGAGCTCTCAACTGGCGCGCCCCCGGACTCACAAATGTGATTGCCCCCCGGCAGGACAAGAGGTAAAATGAGTGGCCATCTAGGTCACCACTCATTTCACGAGTCTCGAAAAACTGGGTCAGAACTCAGTAGACTCAACCGGGCTTAGCGTATTGGGGTTTCACAGCCGAGGATGGCTTAGGTTTTGGGGTTTGGGCTTGAGGTGGGCGAAAATCAATATGATAATGCCACTCGAAGGGGATTCCCAGCAAAAACAAAAACAAACACTACATACACGAAGTGCTGCCCACCAACATATGCTGGGGGACAGGATTCGCTGCTTAGGAGAAGTGAGGTTCTTGGCAGAGCCAGATACACGCGTGTAAGCGTCCTTCTTACCACCGGGGTGGGTAGTATGATGTAGCTCTCTATTTTCGGCAGCTGCAGTATCCCAGTTTGAAATGGTTCTCGCCCAGCTGCCTAGGGTTTAGGGTTTAGGATTTCGAGTTTAGGCAGCTACGGCAGAGTCAAAACCGTGCCAGTCAGGACGCTGCTTTTCTTCCACACCCTCGGACTTTTAGAAAAGAGGGGTTTACTTCGCTACACCATAACCCCCGGACCTAAAGCCTTAAACCCTAGACCTGAAACCCTAAATCCCTAAAGTCTGTGCTCTCTCGAACTTACCTGATTCCTGGAAAGGAACCCTATAAAGACTACCTTCCCCATAAAGGATCACAAAAGGGATCTACATGGTGTTCCATCCAAGCTTCGGGTAGGGTACCCCGCATACGGTATATACTAGAGCCCCCCAATTCCCGTATAAACCCACTATCTATTCAATTTTCCGTTTCCGCTCCATTTCACTCCTCCATTCAAGCGGGTGAGACCCCTAAACCCTAAATAGTAGCTTCCATTTTCTTCTCCATTGTTAAGACCTTGGTGATACCCCCACCCTCCTGGTAAAGGAAGACCAGCTTCCAAATCAGCTTTTCTTCCATGAAGCGCGCGAGGATTGATCGAGCTTGCCTTCGGGCTCTGCTCGCTTAGGGTCTGGGGGTCCTAGGATTTGGGGTTTGAGGCTTGGAGTTTGGAGTTCAAGGATTTCAGGGGCTTGGGGTGTAGGATTTAGGGTTTGCGGCCTCGGGCTAGGCACTCCGCTAGGGCTTGGGGTCGAGGGTTTGTGCTGAAGTTGGGCAGACAAAGATCAGACCCGAAGGTATTGTAGCATCAAATGACAAAAAAATGGAAAACGAAAGGGAAACTGCGGGTGCTCTGTGATTTATAGGGTCTGGGGGTTGGGGTGTGTAGTTTAAAGTTTGGGGTTTGGGGGCTGGGGATTCTAAAACTAAATGGAACCCACCGAGGCCCTTTGCGACGCGACAGAAGTTTTTACAGCTTTAGGGTTTAGGGTTTAGGGTTTAGGGGGTAGCTTGAGAAAGGCAACTAAACCCGGAATCCTTAAACCTACTTCGAAGCAAGGCGCATCTTAAGTGTGACGTTTTCTAGGAATTGGCCTCCCTCTCATGTACCCACAATAACATGACCTTGTTCGAAAAACCTCCAAAAAAAAGATCCCAATTCCTCCCAAACTCTCAAAGCTGCACCCTAGACATTGTCCCACCCCTCAACGCCTGAGGGCGGCGAAGCCACACAAACCCACTCTTTTGGAGGCTTGTAGATCTATACGAATTTGCCTCGCACGCCAGCAATTTTCCAATGCAAACCCCAAAGCTGAAAGGTTTCATCAGCATTTTGACTGGATGGGAGCATCTACGGCGTCTTCTCAATGAATATGCAAAAAAGGTAGATGGTTCACGCGGCGCCTGTTGGTTGTTCGCAGCGGTAGCTGTTTGCAGCCACTCCAAACCATTCGCAAATTCAGGAATGTATGATTTGTGATGCAATCCTTGTAAGTGCCGCAGCTTTGGGAGACTCGCATCTAGAAGTGTCGTCACAGGGCATGTCACGAGCCCTGCAGCTGCCAAAAGTATTGGATCCCCGTATCATCGTCGCATCTGACAAATGTCAGCGCTCACCACCTGCAACCCTCGCACATTTTGACCGCTTTGGACCCAATGTCGGCCAACAATTGCAGTCTGGGATTGGAATGGTTGGAGTGTGAAGAGCACGAGATGGCGTGGCAGTGCACAGAACGGAGTGGCATGCATTGCAGAGTGGGTCGGGTTGTACATGGAGTGGAGTCATTGGAGCAGACTGAAACAGAGTTGAAGATGCAGAGCGGACTGAAAATGTGAGCATGCAGTGAAGTGAGTGGAAAGTGGGAAGTGTAGAGAGGAGTCAAGTATGGAAGGAGGGGTGTGCGGCGAGCTGGGTGCATAGTGGAGTGTGTGAGGCTGAGTGGGGTGGAACGGCATGAGTGTGCCAGGAAGTGGCCTGGAGCGTAGTGGAATAGAATTCATCTTGTTTGACCCATATTGCAGGCCTCTGGAAAACCCTAAACCCTCAATCCCAAACCCTAAATACCCTGAACCCCGTTGTGCCTGTGCCAGCCAGTCACTCCACTGACTTTACCTGTTCATGGTTTTAAGATGTTCGGTGGTTCTATGGTTGGTCATATTTCCAACTTAACCCTCAACCTTACACCCTAAGCCGTGAGTTTAGGATTTGGGGTTTCTAGGGCCTGGGGCTTTGGCACTTTGGGCTTCCCAGGATATAGTACGAATGCAGGGAGCTCAGTGACTAGAACAGAATGTTGGAGTACACCCTACGTAGAATCCAGGTGATGTAAGAGAAATCTGCTTCTCTCGGCTCCAAGATGATGACCTCAAGGGTTTCCAGGGTTCAAGAACCTGGAAACATCTAGCAATCGTCTTGCACTCTTCTAGATGCACACTTCAGCCGAACAGTTATGAGGCTGATGGTCATTATTGACTATAGAGATGGTGTCCAATAACCACTACACTGACAACCCACTTAGGAACAGAATGTTGCACTCTTCAGCAATGTCCCAATAAGGAACCAGCTACGGAGCGCGTGCAGTTCAAGGACATCCAGCCCCATCTTCCTCTTCAAGAGCTGATTGGCCACACGCTTGCCAGGGTTGATGAATCCCAGAAAATACTCCTTGTCTGTCCATGCTTCGAAAAAAAATCTATACACTTGACCCTAACCCTCAACCCCTAAACCCTGATAATCCCCACATCCCTAAGATTCTTGGGGGCCTCCTCTATGACAAACGCTAAATCCTAGACCCTAAACTCGAGACCCTAAATCAAATCCTAATCCTACACATGAGCCCTAATTAAATCCTAAACCCGCAGCCCCAAACCTTAAACCCTAAATCCTAAACCATACATCCTAAATCCTAAACCTTGAACCCTACAGTACGAGCGTCCTTCAGAGCCAACATCAGGCTCCTCCTTGCGCTTGCAGGGCGAAGCCTTCGGATCTGTTGAAATCCTTCAAGCGCATCCACCTTTTCCTAGGTCATTCTTGGGTCAGGGTTTGGGGCTTGGGCTAGGGTTTTGGGGTCTTTGTTGGGTTAGGGCTTTCATTCTTGGGTTAGGGTTCAGGGTTCATTCTTAGATTGGGGTCGAGGGATTTTCGAAGGTTCACGTTTAGGTCTTCAGGCCTGGGCTTGGGGATTAAGACTACGCCCGCTAGTACTCTTAAAGATATCTTGAAGTCGGAACCGAAAACTCAAGTGAACAGCCCTAATCCCTAAAACACATGGGGTTAAGGGCTTAGGTCCCAAAATCCTCGAACCTCGAAAACAAGGAACCCTGATCCTCAAAACGAAGAAATGGCAGCCTCCCAAGAAACCTTGCATCATCTCTATTTATTCAGGTGGTCACACTCAGCTTGCAAATGTTGATCTGTTCCTTTGCTTCTATGAAGAGTTGCTCAAACATCAGTTTGGCTGGTTTTGGGCACTCGCTTCTGGCATTCCACAAATCAGGGATCATTTTTGTCTTCAAGCGAGCGATACACTGCACTGCCATTTGACTGTAGTCGGTGCTGCAAGTCTAAACCGCAGAACGGCAAGCACGCACCCTTTCCCTCATGGAAAAAAGAGGTCGCATAGAGCGGCGGCGGAACGATCTCAAAGGGAAACCACGAAATTGCATGATCACCATCAACGCCTCTGTCAATATCTTCACATTCGTCGATGAACCCTAAACCCCAAACCCTGAACAGCCTTAAGCTCTTCAAACTGCAAAGCCCCGAGTCTTAAACCATAAACCCTAGACCTGAAAACCCATTAAAAGAAACAGCTGCCGTTTCGTGGCCATTTCATTCTTTATTCTCCAAGAAAACTTTCCCAACAATGACCCACAGTTCCATGTACCGCACATCTAGCACCCGGGAGACTCCCAGGAGACAAGCACCAACCTGGGCTTAGGGGTTAAGGGGGGTCATATGAACCATAATCTAAACTCCTTAAAGGGGGTTATATAGGGGATTATATATGGGACTACTATAGGGGTTATTAAGGGGGATACTAGGAGTTTAGATTATGGCTCATATTGGGATATAAAGGGCTTATTGGGGAGGAATGGAAGAGAAAATGGAAACTTCCATCATCTGTATTAGGCTTTAGGCTTGTAGGGGGTTTAGCTTTAGAAGGTTTAGGTTTTAGTGGAGCTGCGGGGGTCTGAGTTCAGGGCGTTTAGTGTGTTTAGCGTGTCGGGGTTTGGGGGATTTCCTACTTAGAGAAAAAGAACTGTGAAACTCCATTTCGTGTTGAGGTTAACATCCTAACCAGGCCAATCCTTGCATCTCCACCTATAGATTTTACGCGTGCCATAGTCTAAACTCCTAGTATCCCCCTTAATAAACCCGATAGTAGTCCCCTATATGATCCCTATATCAGCCTCTTTAAGGAGTTTAGACCATAGCTCACATGCAAACGCAGAAGAAGAACGCTTCCTCAACCTAATCGTAGGTCAAAAGCCCAGATCATTAGCCGCTAGAATCGCCTACAACCTAGTAGCAAAAGAATGTTGGTAACCCCACAACTTTAGGGATTGTAGGGGTATATAGGGGTTATATAGGGACCACTTCTAGGATAGTAATTTACTAGGAATGGAAAAAGGAAATTGAAACTACTATACAACCGCATCCTCTACACTAAGCACCTCAGGAGTCATGTGTTGGTCACGGGGTCTCTTTTTGCGGGATGTGAAAAACCAAAAGGCCCTCATTACCTAAACTCTGAAACACTCAAGCCTAAACCAAAAATTCCTTAAACCTCCTACCCTATACCTTCCAACTCCTGCGAACTAAACCGACTATCAATCCGTACGGAACCCAAGCTTCTATGTCATTCTCATGTTCTTTGCCAGTTGATTCTCCATTATTACTTTTGAAACGCTACATTCTGGAAATGAACATCCTCAACCCTGGGCCCAGCAGCCAACAGAGTGCTCCAGAGGATTATGGCAGGAGCCTCCAGTGGCCAGCGCCCCGTCGCCAGGGACAGCAGGCCTTTCCAAGCAAAGAGGTTTTTGTATAAGATATACCCTACATAGTAGCTTCCATTTTCTTTTCCATTATCCCTATATAACCCCAAAATATACCCTATTATAATACAGTAGTTTCATACAAGCATTATCCCTATAAAGTTAACCCTTCAGACTTTACGTCTGCGCAAAATGCAAAGGGTCCGTAGTCCCTCGCTCGTTGGGCCCATCGATTTGAACCCCTTTTGCGGAGGTGCGTTCGCACAACAACATGCAAACTAATAGTGGCTCCTTATGGGCTTGTCAACCGTAAACCTCTCTTTCGGCTTTAGGAGGCTTCTGGCTTCGAGTTTAGGGGGCGTGGGGTTTAGGTTTTACTGTTTGGGGTCTAGGGGGGTGTATAAAACCGGGTTAGCTTTGAAAGAGCGTCAGATTTAGGACGATATGGAACATGTTGGGGATCCGAGCGGTGCAAGATTTCCTGCGGCCGTCTTTGTGGTGGTTGCAAAGCTCGTGCTTAGCATTTTACAGGGTCCAAGGGCTCAAGGCTTAGGAATTCAACGATGGAGGGATTGGGGGTTGGCTAGGCAATCCACGTAGATGTGAAGCATAGTCTAAACTCCTAACATTCACCTTGATAAGCCCTAACAGAATTCCCTGCATAATCCCCTATGTAACCTCCTTTGAGGAGTTTAGGCCATAGCTCATGTAGGTCCTGGGTCTGCGTTTCACTTGTAAGTCTGAGGCTTCGGAACTGATGTAAGCTACTGATTATCTGGGTTGCTGTCAGGAACTTAATTTAAGTTACTATATTGGGGGAACCATACTAATTACCATATATACCCATTATGGTAACTTAATTTAAATTCCTTAACAGCAACCCAGTTATAGGCAGGGCTCAAGGTTGCTTAGCGCGGACATGTTCTGAGCGTTGCGACACCACAACTTTGAGAACCCCAGAAAATCACTGGGAGTTTCCTCCCTACACCCTAAACCCTGAACCCTAAACCCTAAACCCGGAACCCTAAACCCTATATAACCCCATTATAGTAGTGTCCGTTTTCTTTTCCATTATCCCAATACAACCCCTAAACCCTAAACCCACCACCTTGGTACAGTTCCTAAACCCTGAACCCTGAGATGGAACCCACCAGGCCTTCCAGGGAGAAGATGGCTGCAGCATTGCTGCACACCAAGGTCTTAACCTACAGTCCCCCTTAAGGAGATAGAATATAGGGTATATGAGGATCTTATTATCATATACCCAAAGCCATATTCTATCTACTTAAGGGGGACTATAGGCTCTGCCAAAGAACTTCAGCTTAGGGATCTCAGGGCTTAGAACTCGAGCAAAACAACCCACACAAACACAAAAAAAAAACTGTAAAAACACATCGTCTAATAGAAAATGTATAGCCATATTGTGGCAAATACATTCAAGTTCCCAAGCAGTAAGCAAGCAACGATGGACCGCAAGATTGCAGCAAATAAGGAGAGGTGTGTGGTGGAACATCGTACCAGGCCGTCGACAACTTCCAGCGTAGCTACACCTTCCGTCGACCAGTCGCTGAGCTGCTCATCCCAAAACACACATTCCAACTCACCTTGCTTGTTTAGGGTTTAGGGTATATTGGGGTTAAATTTGGATGATGGAAAAGGAAATGGAAAGTACTATTCAGGGTCTAAGGTCTAGGGTCGAGGGTTTCTGTGAACTCACCTGGCTGCCAGAAACCTAATGGAAATATGAAACTACTATATTATGATATCGTATATTGGGGTTTTATAGGGATAATGGAAAAAGAAAATGGAAGCTACTATAGCTAGGGTAGCTATTCTGTGTCGTGTTAGTATACTTGAAGACGGATGGCGCTGGTCATGTTCACAAGTAGGGCACCCTTCAAAACTTACCAAGGTCGTGCCGTCCTTGATGCAACGGCCCCAGCACAGAAACCCTAAACCCTAAACCCTAAACCGTAACCCTAACTTTTGGGATTTGGGATCCGCCCACCTTGATCTGTAGCATTCTCTGTCACAAAACTGAACTCCAGAGGTGCCGAGAGCTCCCCACCTTACTGGTACTAGGGAAATACATTACCTACAGTTTAAGGTTGAGGGTTTAGGGTTTAGGGTTGAGGGTTTAGGGTTTAGGGAATATATTACATAGGGATCATATGGGGGCTATATTCCCATATTCCCTACTAACCACAAGGAAGCCACTGAGTTCCCTCTCGGCCAGGTGAAGTTTGATGCTCGTGGGCCGAGTTGCGAGGACATCCTGGCAAACAGAGTTAATATGTACTGGGTTCTTGTTGAAATACTATTTAAAAAAGATCTTTTTTTGATATTGGCCATAAAAATGAAAATTTTGTTCTACAAGAGCCTTGTATACAACATTGCTCATGGCCCAAAGCAATGAAATAAACACCTCAGAAGGAACTACCAGAAGAAACTTTAGTTTCTGCAGTTGCAGCAGTGGTGTGGTATTGGTCGAGCCGTCTTGGTGCCCGCAGAAGCAGAATTCGCAGCACACGCAGAGCAGGAGGATGAGGAGAAGCATCGGAAATCATAACACTTGAAGTAGTAGCCTTCGTACCTAGTAGCTCTGGAAAAGTTTGGGCTGCACATCGGGCATATTGCGCTTGGAGTCAGATGGGATGGGTGAAGTGGTAGTTTCCATAAGTAGGGGAACTCCGTTATAGACGCCAAAATACTATAACCAGTATGATGGGGACCCCCAAAAAGTACCCCCAATTTGGAAAGCCCCAAGTGGTTTGGGCATGAATTTCGGGTAAGGGCTTGGCATAGACTTAGGGTGCCAATCCTTCGGCTGATGCCACCTGTTGTCTGAGGCCTCTATCATACTCATCTCACACCCGACCAAAGCCGATCCAGCCCATCCATCCAAATCTGAGGCTTTAGTGTTTAGGGTTCAGGGTTTGGGGTTGAAAGTCTTTTGAGGGGGCCAAGTGCTGTAGAATCCCCACCTTGGTTGCGAAGGTGTCGCAAGCCGCTTCCGCTTGCCCAAGCCCATCCACACACCCGCACCACCGCACATCACCATACCTATCCCGCACCAATTCCGCTCCCACACCAGACTTGCTGCAGTTCTGCCCCAGGCCACCTCAAACCCACCCAAAGCATCCGCCGAGCCACTGGCGCGCGCCTCGCCCTGAAGGCCCACCTCTCCAAATACAGCCTCATGGCACACTTCCGCTCAGAATCTACTCACATGTGCGGGAATTGGAGAATCCTGATCCTGGGTCCGAGTCGCATGGGATCTGGAAGCCCTGCTGCAAAACGTGCGCACGGAACAAAATCCCTGCCTGAAGACAGCTGACGGAGAAACGGAACGATGATGATGCAGATGATGCTGGCCCAAGGTCTGGTAAGACCTGCAAATACTCCGGCCGTCTACCTCCAAATCCTGGCTGGACCACCTCAAAGTAGCGTTCATACCACATGGGTCGCTCACTGCTTCGGCTTCTGGCCGACCTCCGGTATGGCATGCAAGCGCCCCCTCATCTCTTCAAGACCTCCCCACTCAATCACAGCAATCATCACTGATGCCACACGGATGGCTCCCAGCCAAGCATGCATGCTGCGCGCCCCGGCCGGGCTTCCAACCTCAACTCCAAGCTTTCCAACCGCTTGCGGGAGCCAAGGACACTGATCATACTGGCCCACCTCTCCCCAAAACCACCTCCCCAGCCGTGGGCTTCAATGAGGGTTCCCCTGAACGGTGGTCCCCGAATGTTCAGAAACGCTAGTCCGTATAATCCATAGAAGCCCAGTTTCCCGTTCATGTCCCTTGTCCTTTCCATTTGAATCTCCATGATAAGGGCAATATGGGGGTAAAGGTCGGGAAGTGCTGCTGTCAGTCAAGCGGACGCAGCAAGGCTCAGTACAAGGCTTGGGAGCTTTACCAAAATTCTAGTGTATACAGGAGGTTGTGTAGGGGTTAGGGTTTAGGTAGTTATACCCCCATAAGCCACACAAGAACAGCAACTATGCCCATCATTAAACCTACTTGCTAAGTCCCCCGGACTGTCCCAACCAAAAGAGCAGATTCGAGAACCTCGGGTCCAACCATGCAACGGGGGCCAAAAAAAAGATATTGCATAGAGGACACCTTGCACAGCCTTCTGTACCCCTATAACATGGAAACTACAACATCTGGGGTCCTAAATTGTGCAAGATTTCCCTCATCCACCATAGGCTTTAGAAAGGCCATCCTTTGCATTCTTTGCATTGGACCATGACAGCCGGGCCAACTTTGCGCAGAGAGGGCACTAATTTCGGGAAAGTGTTCACATCGCGGATTTCAGCACACCTCCCCACCATACACCAGAAATTATTGAAACCTAACCCTCTCATCATTAGCGCATACTCGTTCAAAGACATCCAGAGCTCCACATCACACCCTGAATGTCCTGAGAAGCTGAAGCGTTCATTAGCTCGAGCTTGACCGAGGAGTCCACAGCTGCTACACTGATTGCCAGATACCTCATGCAAGGGCACAAATAACTTGGTTAAGGGTTTAGGTTTTAGGGTTTAGGGTTCAGGGTGGAACTTACGGCTTTGTATACAAGGATGTCCGGGGGTGGAATACAATGTAGCTGCAGAAGGAAGCTAATCGAATAATGTTCGTATTTTTTCAGGCGCCGGAATGCACACTAAATCCCAAAGCCTAAAGCCTTCACCCACAAGCCTCATGAGAGTTTTGAATAATGAGACTCAGGTTTTGGGGAGCAACATTCCACTAGAAGTATTTGAGCCGTCATCTGAACTCCTAGTATCCCCTTAATAACCCCTTAGTAGTCCCCTATATAATCCACTATATACCCACTTTAAGGAGTTTAGACTATAGTACATATACATACTCTTATGGGAGCCTGCTACACCAAACGCTTAACTCAAATCCTGGAACCCGGAACCCCGTTCCACAGAGTTTAGGGTTAAGGGTTTAGAGTAACTCCAGAGCGTGTGCCCTCGCATAAGGCTTCGACCCATTGGGATAATATTAGTGTCATCTTGTGGTTAAAATGAAAAAATGGAAATTATAGGGATAATAGAGTATATATTGGGGCAATATTAGGTTGGGTACTTGTACACTGTACGCAGTCTGAACACCCCGTATAATCTGCCACTAGGGGTTAATTGGGGATAGATAAGATACAGGTTTAAGGACTAGGGATATACCAATAAAGGATTAAACCCATGGAAATCAAAATGGAGAATGAAATGGAAATCCTGCTACCAGCGAACCCTAAAGCCTAAACCCTAAAGAACCGGTCTTAGGGAATCAGAAGCTGAGGGCTCCGGGTTCGGGCTTTAGGCCGATAGCTTTGACCGCTTCTTTCTGGAGCAGGGAATGCATTCCGGCTGGAATATGCATCCTAGACCCTAAGCCCTAACATACATCAAGGGTGTTGGGGAGCGACGGGAGAATTGGAAGGCGATCTCCTCATCAAAGGCGGCCTGTTGCTTGCAAGGAGGTTTGAGGAAACACACACTATTTGGGTTATATTGGGGTTATATTGGGCTAATGGAAAATAAAATGGAAACTACAAGGAATATAGGGGTTATATAGGGAACGTTAGAGATGAGGATTTGGAAGCCCAGCCGCCGCGCATTGCAGATACGCAAAGGTGTGAAGTTGGAACAGGAACAGCTAATTAAGCAGAACCCCATACCCTTAACCCTGAAACAGGTGTTTTTGTATACATAGGGTTATATGGGGATATATAGGGGTATAAAGGGATAATGGAAAAGAAAATGGAAGCTACTACCCCACATCCTAAACCCTAAACCCTGAATCAAGCCGAAGTACTCAGGGAAGATGTCAGACTCAAAAAGCGTCGTCGGGATTTCCACGGCAGCCGTACCGGTGGTCACCTGGAAGGGCTGCCTACCCTTATGGACCCTACCTAAAGCTTGTATACTCAAGGGTTTAGGGTTTAGGGTTTAGGGTCAATAGTATGTTGTTCAAGGGCAATATGAGAACTATGAAGCAGGTCGGGATTTAGGTGTAGAACCTAAAGGAATTCTTCTTGTGTGTATCGTTTTTGAGATACTCCCACCTCGATCCTACCTTTCTGCTTTTGAACCGGACCAGCACGTAAGAGAGCAGAGTATACGTCAGCTCCCCAGCTGGAGCTCGTCACCGCTCCTACTACACCATAAACTGGCGGCCCATCATCCTGCGATTCGTTCATAGGCCTTGTGAAGAGGCTCTCCAACTCATTGTCTTGCTCTTGCTCAAGGCTCGTGAGGACAATCGCGATAGGTGCGGGGCCGGGGGTAGCCGTGGCATTCAGGCCCGCAGCTGTGGACGTGGTATGTGTTAAGCTTGTGGAGACAGTTGATGTAGAAAGCGTAAAGGATGCTGAAGTTGACGATGACATGGTTGTTTTTGTTCTCGACGTGGACCACGTTGAGGTAGTCCATGCCGTCGTGGACGTCCTAGATGAGGATACACGACATAGTATGTGAATATAGACTAGAATATGTAGAAAGATGCTTTCCATACATGTATATTGTATCTTTCATGAAAAACACGATGCAAATTGTACATAATTGAGACCGTGGACGACGACGAGGTTGTTTGTGACCACGTGGTGGTTGTCGTCTCCGGCCCTGACGACGAAGTCGCTGTCGATGAAGAAATTGTCATGGATGAAGATGTTGATGAAGTACGGGAAGTTGTGTCGGATTGCGTCGTTGAAGATATCGTTTTTGATGTGGTTGCTGTCCGGGAGGATGCTGTTGATGATGAAGTTGATGACGAGGAAGCTGTTGAAGTGCCTGACCATGTTGATGTTGATGAAAATGATAAGGTTGTGGATGTAGTGGAGGAAGACGTAAAAGTTGCGGAAGTTGTCAAGGAAGAAGTGGAAGTTGTGGATGTTGTCGAGGTCGATGTGGCAGTTGTGGAAGTTGTCGAGGTCGATGTGGCAGTTGTGGAAGTTGTCGAGGAAGACGTGGCAGTTGTGGAAGTTGTCGAGGAAGACGTAGAAGTTGTGGAAGTTGCCGAGGAAGACGTGGATGAGGTTGTGCTCGTGGTGGTAGTAGCAGGTAAGATTGAGGCAATGCTGAAGCTACCAGCGCTTACTTCCCTCGTAGAAGTGACTGCAAAGTCAGTCAGCTGCTCGTTGAGGATGAACATGTTGTTGTTGCTAACTTCCATGTACATGCCGTACAGCTTCCACTGCACCTGGATCATAAACCGGAGAATACTACCTTGAAGTTAGTTCCTATGAGCTCTAGAACTCTGCGCGAGATTCATATCTATCGAGAACTGATACCTCCAAGCCTGAGGGGCGGCCATACGTAGACCTGACATGCATAAGGTCCTAAACAAGGACTTTTCAAAACGGGCACCTGCCCTTTCCCCGTTTGACGCCTATGAACATCACTTTGGAGCTATTGCTTTCGCCGACGTGAAGCAGATGTTTAACACAACCAAACTGGGAACAGAGGAATCCTGTTAAACCCCTGCATGACCATCAACCAGACATCCTAAACCCAAACCTTAGGCTTGTAGATGTTGGTGCGCACAAATATGTATATCTACATATAATTGGGCAAACTTTGGGATAACCAGGTCCCTTACTCTTGTATACAGAGACCTACCTTTAAAAACAATATTGGGCACGGTTTTGGATATTTCCAGATTTGGAGGTTGCGTTCAGGACCTTGGGTTTGGGATTCTTCCTTCGAAGCTTCAGATAGGTATTCAATGTTCAGTATAGGCTGTAGGTTCTGGGGCATAGTTTAATTGGAAGTAAGGTCATAAACCCTAAACCCTAAACCCTAAACCCTTTAACTTAGGCATGTCAAAGGACTGGCTTTCAGGTTTTTAGGCTACAACGTTTAGGGTTCAGGGTGTAGGGTTTAGGGCTTTTAGGCTACAACGTTTAGGGTTTAGGGTGTAGGGTTTAGGGCTTTTAGGCTACAACGTTTAGGGTTTAGGGTTTAGGGTTTTTAGGCTACAACGTTTAGGGTTTAGGGTCTAGGGTTTTTAGGCTACAGGGTTTAGGGTTCAGGGATCCAGGGTTTAGGATTTCGGGCCTCGGGGCCCCTCATAGAACCCAGCTTTGATCCTATGGTCTGGATCTGGGGGTGACATGTTCAATATACGGGAAATTCTAAAATGAGGGGTACCGTTTTGGGGTCCCCATGATACGGATACAGTATATTGAGGTCTATATTGAGTCCCCTCATTTTGGGAAACGTCCATATTCGTATACACCCAGCTGGGATGGGCTTTTCTAGCAGGCAGAAGGCGGGTGAATGGTGAACATTCATGCTACAAAGCCATCCATGGCTTAGCTTCCGGGGATTAGGTTTTGGGGTTGGTGTTTAGGGTTCTGGGAGGTTGCAAACCCACCCCAGGGTCCTGTCGTTTGGGTCTGCATGAAACATCATTCTTGCTTCTGCCTGCGCAGTTACTGATCTTCCCCCCAAGCCGCCTGTTGTCCGATGATCTTGGTTCAGTGTGTGTTGCACTGTGGCGTTGGCTGCATGGAGCTTTTCACCGAATTTCACATGCTTTCTGATAAAAGGTCATCATACCACAGATTTGTTATTATCATTGGAACCTCGGTACTGTCTGGTCCTTGGGTCCTGGTCTAGGGTTGGATTTGCCTTTGCGTCTGCCGTCTAAAGCGCTTCACAAGGTGTAGTAGGAATTGAGGAATCCAATCTAATCTAATAAACCTTAAATCAACCAATTCAGCAGCTTTCTACAAATTTTCACAAACGACGCGAAGCAGATAGTGGCGCTATGACCTCCAAAGCCACGACAAAGAATGTAGAAGCCGAATAACTACCAAGAACAAGTTGAGGTCTGTTTGAGGCACACTCTACGACAATTATACAAGTAATCTAGGACCATAATGTTTGTTCTTAAGGATAGCAAACCTGTCCTTGCAACCGTCACATTGGCTGCTGGCTGGGCGGCGGATACCATGTGAACGCGGGGCTGGAGTGAGATTCATGGGAGGGGGGGGAGGGGGGGGGGGAAATCCTAAACCCTAAACTTTAAATCCGAAACCCTAGACCCTAAACCCTCCAACCTAAATCCGAAACGAAACCCTATACCCTATACCATAAATCCGAAGCCCTACACCCGAAACCCGAAACCCGAAACCCTCAATCCGAAACCCCAAACCACGACCCCGACATCCGAAACCATGATCTAGGCACGGGATCGCTATCCGTCAGGTCGGAAGCCGTCACCCACGTCCAGCTGGAGAGCGTTACCTTGACGCTGGGTTCCCATACTTAAGACTGCTTGAGGTTTAGGAGTCAAGGTTTTCGTGCGAAAAGTTTGGGATTCCCATACTTAAGACTGCTCAGGGTTTAGGGGCTAGTTAAGGATTTAGCTTTTGAGGCTTGTGGTTTATGATTTTGTGTTTGGGCTTTTAAGCTTCGTGTAGGTTAAGGGTCCACGGCTTTAAGGTGTGTAGGTTGCCTTCGCTCGCTTGGGTGTGGAGCACCCCGCACCGCTTGCTCCAGCTCTGCTCATTTATTCCGACCAAGACCCATTCATGCGCCGCTTCGTTTTTCTACCCCCTAAGCCTGATTTCCAAGGATGGCTTTCAGTTCTGATCTAACACACAATTCCTCGCCTGGGGTCGGGGCCCCTATGCAGGGATCCCTATTACGTAGGAATCTAAAGACCCCCTATGGGGAAGGTCTTTTATACTACGACGCGAGACCACTCTGGCAGGAAGCGTGCGTTCCGGCAGGAAGGGTGACAAAGCGCTCTGGTGGGGAGCATTCCAAAACCCAAAATCCAGAACTCAAAACTTCGCTCTAGCGGAAAGCTGAAGATGTTCAAGTTTGGCTTTAATATCCGCTTGGGTGCTGTAAACAGAAAACACATTCCTATTTGGGATTGGGCTGTTTCTGGCAATGGTCTTGCAACGCTTCATGGAGCCCTCATTCAATTTAGGGTTGAAGGTTCATGGTTTGGGTTTCTAGAGCCTCGGGTTTAGGGGTTTCGCGTTTAAGGTTTAGGGTTTAAGGTTTACGGTTCAAGGCTTATGCAGGGTGATCCCTGGCCATGGAAACCCGAATATAACGTGATAGTAGATGATGGTGTTACATGAGCTAGAGTCAGAACTCCTTAAAGGGGGTTATATAGGGGATGACATAGAGGAGCATTCTAGTGGTTATTGAGGGAGATACTAGGAGTTCAGACTATAGCTTACAGATTTTCAAAGGCTTTATTAGACGTGCGATATGAGAAAACTAGAAGTTGAAGGTTTAATCGGCTATTCGGAATCTCGAAATCCAGGTCACATAGAGATTTCGATGGCCTATCTTAGACCACATGTACTGACTCTATAAGCTTACAGTGTAGGAGCAGAAGCACAGTTGTACTCATGCCAAACAAATTATGTAGTCCTTGAAAGGGATGGAGCACACGCAATGGGCTTCTACGCTTTTCGTTTCTATGTTGTTGAAGACGATTGGAAGTGTAAAGGACAGTACAAGTTATTGCTACAAAATTCTGGGACTTTGTTTAGGGGTCCCCAGGTTTTGCGTCCTGCTACAGTGGATACTACAACTCATGATGACACTAAGGAGACTTAGCCTTCGCAATGGTGTTGCGGTATTCTTTGGTCATGCAGGATGTTAGGTGGCAATGCTATCTTGGGGTGTTGAGCAAGCTCAAAATATTCATGTAAGCCACAGTCTAAACTCCTAGTATCCCCCTTAATAACCCCTATCACACTCCCCTATATAAACCCCCATATAACCCCCATTTAAGGAGTGTAGACTACAGCTCATGTCTTTGTTCCCAGGAGCAGGCGAAGGGAGTGAAATTTGCAAACCGGCCGCCTCCTGAAGATAGCTTTCAAGGCGGTTCGGAGATTTGGTAGTTTCCCAAAATAAGGAAACCCAATATAGACCCCAAAATACTCGAAACCTTTTTCTAAGGACCCCAAGAAGGTACCCCCAATTTTGGGAAACCGCCATTTCGGGCTCAGGGACGGGTGTTGGGGTGTAGATTTTGAGGGTCTAAGGCTCAGGGTTTGAGGTTGCTTGGGCGTTGAAGGTCGTGTAGCTTCAGGATTCCCAGGTTTAGGGCTTCAGGGCTTCGAGTTTCGTGCGTTTTCAGGGCTGCACTGGTGGCAACAAGCAAGACAGGCCATGACACGAAATGTTAGGGCGGATGGCCTTATGCCAAACCCTGGGTCGTAAAACTCGCCAGATTGAAATTGGCCTTTGGCCCTAAGCTTGTTTAGCTTTTTGCTCAGGACTGTTAGGAAACAAGGGCAAAACAAGCCAGGAATTGCTGCACTGGAAGCTCAAACGGAAAGGTCTGTATTACCTAAAGCTCAAGGCTTTCCCGGCAATGACGGAAGAGATCTTGATTTTTTGTGGAGCTTATGTGGGGACTACTACAGGAACCCAGATAGCAGTTCAAAAAAGCCTCTCAAACAAAGACCCTTTACTTCAGGTGGCCCCGCCCTTTTGCTAGCAGTGGCCACAAGGGATGATGACTTTTCTATGAAGACCCTCTAGATCCTGTTCTGTCACTAATGCTTGTGACACCTCAATTATCCTCATATGGGGGATGGAGGCAAGTCTCCAACGCCTCAAACCACAAAAATGAGGAAGTTCTAGCATATGAGGTGTATATATATATATACCCATTCATTTATATGGTGCCGCATCACCGCGTCCGTACCCCCCCTTTCCATGGTACCCCCCAAGCTGCAAAAGTGTCACATGGATGGGGGCCCCATGGGCTCATCATCTTCGCCACTGTCGTCGTTTTTGGCGCCTCAGAGCCGCCATCCTCGTAACTGTCGACACTTTGAACCCCTCGTACTTTCGCCGCGTCTCAGAAGTACCAACAGTCACAGGGGTCCAAATGGTCCTCATCGCTATTTGCAACGGTCATTTCTTTTGAAACTTCATAGTGTTGTTGCAATTAAACATACTCACAGTCACTGATGAATTTCGTCTTCATCGTTCACAAACCGTCTATAAACTAAAACCCTCTGTCAATCTTCTTGAAATCTTCTATGAACTGATATGAACCCTCTAGAAAATGTGATGAGCTGTTATAAACATTCTAGAAAATGTTGTAAGCCCTCCATAAACTGAATGCAAACCACAAGATCCAGACCGCAGGCCACAGGACCAAAAGGGGTGGCATGCGGTAATGGGTTATAAGCACTCTACAAATAGAACCTTGAATTCAAACCACCAGACTCAGACCGGACCATAGGGGGGTGGGGTAATAGGTTATAGACACTCTGCAAACTCAAAAACCTTCCGTAAAAAGATTGTTGTTGTTGTTTGTTCGTGCCG
>CAJNIZ010011023.1:0-11460 GCA_905231905.1 Symbiodinium pilosum | reverse complement strand
CAAGCCAGACCTAAATCCTAAACCCCGGGAATGAGTTTCTTGGGGGCTCGCTCTCGTGATGGGTTCGGCCTCTGGGATCCAGGGTTACTTCGGCAAAACGTGAGGGTAGGCCCGCACGATGACTTGCGAGGGTTTAGCGGGGAGTAAAGGAATATCGTACATAGAGTTTAGGGTTTAGGGCTGAGGGTTTAGGGTTAGTAGACAGTAAGGGAATATATGATATAGGAAGTATACTCCCCTTAACAAGAAGAAGATGTTGTGGCATTCGTAGCAGTCGTAGCAGAAGAAGAACTAGGAAAGCGGAGGAAGTTGTGACACTACGGAGGAGAACAATGAAGATGATGACTATGACTCTGATTGTGTGGCTTTGGGGTTTAGGGTTGAAGGTTTAGGGATGCTGGGGATGATTGACACTGGCAAAGCATTACAATGATGACGCTGCTGGTTGCCTGCAAAACGTGCGGGCCTGACCCAGGCAGAACAGCATATGAGCAATTGTCTAAACTCCTAGTATCCCCCTTCATAGCCCCTATAGTACTTCCCTATATAATCCCCTATATAACCCCCTTGAAGGAGTTTATACCCTAAACCCTAATCCCATAACCCAAAACCCTGTATAATCCCCTATATAACCCCCCGTTAAGGAGTTTAGACTGTAGCTCATGTTGGTACTGGATCCTTGCTCTGCCTACTTTGAGGCCTAGGCCTTAGAATTCAAGCTATAACTACTACAATGGGGTTATATAGGATAATTCTGGAAAAGAAAATGGAAACTACTATAAGGGGGTTATATAGGGTTTGCACCACAGCATGATTGCCACAAGTAGAGAGATAGTCCAGAAAAAAACAGACATTTCCTCACTGCAAGGTCGGCTAAGCTTTCTTAAGAAGCGGGCGACAGCTTTGAGTCTGACTGCGATCATGACGATGATTACCAACAGAGCATAATAATCAGATAACATAACATCACAGCAGCAATTGAAGGAAGAATGGCAAAAGCTTCAACATCACAATGGCCATTGTGTACTGAGACGTTAGCAGTAAGCTTCATTTGTGAAACTGCTTGCGAGGATCCAACCTCTAGGCTTTGCGTGCATCTCTCGTGGCTCTGCTTCGCATTTCTTCCTCCTGAAAACTGGCTAAGCCCGGCTCATGTCGGATTTAAGGTTTAGGGACTAAGCCTTATTAGCTCGTTGGCAAGTACAAGCCACCACTGAGACACGCTCACGGCAAGTGGTGCAGCATCGGAAGAAACAGCAAATGCGAGGGCTTCCGTCAACTTCAAACACATGTGGCCCACGCCCTAGGAGAGTTGCTTTAAAGTCATCCCCGTCTCCCAAATATTAGAAGCACACACCCCGCAATATTAAGTATTCCTATATATACACATATAACAGTTCTTTCAATCCTAAACCCTAAGGGAAGCAACCCTGTCACAAACCCTAAATCCTAAATCTTGAACATCCCTCTAAAGTTGATAGCATAGTGAGTGTACGGATTGTAGAGCTTTGGATGTTTGGGGTCTAGGGTTAAGGATTTAGGGTTTGGGATTACCTTTTTGGAATTCCGAGTCCGAGGGTGTTTCAAAGGTCGTGCCTTTGCTGTCCGCATGCCACCTAGCTCCTCTGAAAACTACACTCCCCCCAAAAGAGTTGGGCAACGTAGGGACTACTTCGTGCCGGATGCGCGCTGGATAGCCCTGGTAGTCCACAAGCTCGAAGAAATCATTTCAGGGGGCTGTCAAGGGCATTATATGAAGGAGGATGAAGATATCTATTCCTGCTCCTACATACTTCTACATACTTCTACTCCTACATACTTCTACTCCTCCTCGTGCTGCTACGATTCTCGGCGATCATCAAGTATGTGTAGGATAGCTCAGGTGACAGAAATCCCTCGCCAATTTTTGTGAAAGCACTGCAGCAGAGGCACATTGCAAACATGTTCTGCGTATTTGGGGGTCTACCAAAATTAGGGGTACCAATTTGGGGGTCCCAATAGTAAGGACTATAGTATTTTGGGGTCTATACTGGGTCCCCTTACTTTGGGAAACTATCATTTAAATTGCAGCCTAAACCCTAAACCCTTAAGTCTGGGGCTCATCAAAAATGAGCGTTGGGCAGCGAAATGCTCGACTTCAGAAGTTGATTCTAGAAACTTCGATGAAAGTCCGAGTCATCAATTATTCCCAAGCTGCTCTTATCCGGCAACAGAGCCCTTAAGTCAATCGAGGCAACAATTCATATCCCATGACAGGAGGGTAAGACTGTTGAATGTACAAGATCTAATCCCTCCGGCTCTCTCAATACAAAGACAAGTTCAAAGCATTGAGGCATTGAGAATAGCCTGTTTCAGGCCCAGACAAGTCAAGTGTACTTCGAAGGTCCCCAAAATGAGGAGCAAAAAACTCTTCCAGCAGTTTGCAATGTCTCCGCCAATAGCGCCAGGTTCAAGATCTGAAGATGGCAGGGATCGCTCAGACATGCCAACATCTGAAAAACAGCACCAGGATCCAGATCCCTCAACCCTGTGACACATGGTTTAGGAAGTAGCGCGAGTCTTTCCATGTTTGCTTACTTAACAAGAACCCTGGCGTGTTGGGTATGAGGAGAAACTTGGTTCAAACAGATGGTGCCATGCAGGACCCAAGACAACATGTAGCAAAGTTGCAGACGGACGGCTCCATCAGTTCCGCATCACGGCTTAGAGTTTAGGGTTTAAGGTTTAGAGTTTAGGGTCCCGAGAAAAAAAACTGCAGCCAACTTGGTGGGATTTGCCTGCACGCATGTGAGCCAAAGTCTAAAATCCCAGTATCCCCCTTAAGAACCCCTTTAATCGTCCCTATACCGTGCCCTATATAATCCCTATCGAGGAGTCTAGATTACAGCTCATATCACTAGTAAAGTAACCAGTTTGTGCAGGCAGCAGAAACCTGAGAACAGCTTCGAAGCCGCAGCTGTGTTGCCATGCGTTTAGGGTTTAGGGTTTAGGGCTTAGGGTTTAGGGTTTAGGGTTTAGGGTTTAGGGTTTAAGGCGTTTCCTACAAGAAAGACTTAAACAGGTCAAGCATGAGAAGACCTGCTGACACTAAAAATCCTGCACGAACATGCTATACTGTAGTACTAGAATTCCCACGGTATAAGGTACGAAGGGTCATGCAGGATTGTTAGTATCCACCGTAGTAGCACAAACGTGGTGACAGCAAAAGCCCAGAGCAAGGTTTCCGCCCTCGAGAGTAAGATCTGGTACCAACCCCGCTGCTTGCTTCTTACTAGAAACTATAATAACTAGTTGGGTCGACGCATTGCCAGGGAAATAGCTGTTCAAAAGATGCCCCAAAGGCACGTGTGGTAGTCTGACTTCTCATTATCTCTCTTGCGAGGAGCACCACCAGTCAAGATTACCTAGTTATGAAGAATCAAATGGAAAATGAAATGGAAACTTGGATTATACAGGGAAGTCTGGGGTTAATATTTCCCAGATAATTGGCAACCATTACCTGATGGCCTAAACTTTGATTCAGATGCAAATCCCTCAGCCCACACGTCTTGGAGTCCTGAACGCTAAGCCAACCAATAAAGCCTGAGCAGGACCCTGACGTATCCGCCCAGAGTTCCCGCCGCATTCCATGTTGAGGCCAAAAGCAAATTCGATAGGCTCCTAGGTTCCCCAGTAAACCCAAATAATAAGGGTACCCTTTTTCCTACTGTCCTGTTTTAATAAGGAGACCCCCCAAATACAAAGGGCAAAAGGGTACTACTGGGGTACCTAGGCTCTAAAAATTCTAGCCCCTAACCCACGAATCTTGGAGCGCCAAATGCCGTAATCCTGCTTCAATCCCCCGCATCTCCCGGCCCTGCTCGAGAAATTCCACGGATTCCTCTACCCTGAACCCCAAACCCTATCTCTGTGGGACATATATAGGACCCTGAACCCTAACCCCTAAACCCCAAACCCTAATCTCTGTGGGGGATTTAGGAGTCCACCTTCTTCAGATCCTTTACGGCTTGAGAGAGCTTCACGATGGACGCGTTCAAATCCTCCGGCATGGCCTCCCCCTGGCAACTTTCGGTGCTTTCGGGCTTGGGGTTTAGGGTTTAGGGTTTAGGGCTTCACATCCTTGTGGGTTGCTTTGTTGAGGAATTATGTAAGGATATAGATGTGTAGATGGGAGTTTCACGGATGGGGGGCCCCATACAGAGGTCGAAGCACAACAATCCTCATTTTCCAGGCTCCTAAACAGGAGCCCAAAAAGTTTTGACAACCCCCATGTAGGATGTCATCTTCAACCCTAAACCTCAAACAAATCATTTTTCAGTTTTGGGGTTTGGGGGGCTACCGTGCTGGAGAGGAGTTTTGACATTCTTCCAAACTGAGATTTGAATCCCTGCTCATGAAAATGAGCCAGCCGCCTCCCTCAAACAATGAAGACCCCCAACATAATACCATTATGGATCACGGTGGATATGTATCGGGGGGCTGGTTTGTTATCAGGGGGAGGGTATCTTGGAAAGTTGCACCGCCAATCCGGAACATGGAGTTGCGCCTGCGCACACTCGCACTAGAATATGATACGGCTCATCTCCAACCACAGTAACAATGGCAGAACGGAAAAGAAAAACACACCACTTAGCTTATCACACCCCACGCACTAAATCCGCCAACAGGCACAAAATGAGTTGCTGTGAAGGAACTGCTTTTGAACTACTATAACAAGGATATCCTATCATTTACCATATACCATTACATGCCCATGTTCTGTTTCCTTAACATCTACGCAGCAAAGTGGCGACTGAAGATCCAGAACACCAAAATGCTGAAAGCCACGCTCGCGCTTGCACCTTGATATGATAACGCTAATTAACAAAAGTATCACAGACGTAACTACCTCTAGGGATCCAAATAGCCCAATGTAGGTTGCATTCACAAGCCTTTGGTCCCATGTAGGTATTATTTGTATACTTGGGTCCCTGCAACCCTTATTCAACCCCCCCTGTCCATTTGATTGTCCGTTTCCTTGTCCGCTTGGTTCTCCATCATTGGACCATAAACCTCCAACCCCAAGCCCTAAATCGTAGCTCCCATCTCGTTTGCACTGTCGATCTTTTTTGTATACGTGGATCCCGAGGATGTGAGGGCTATTAACCTACTTACTAAGTTCCCCTGACCCTAAACCCTAAGCCCTAAACCCTGAATAATCTGTACTAGCTTCCGTTTTCTTTGCCATTCCTGACCCTGAGCCCTAAACCCTAAACCTTAAACCCTAAACCCTAAGCCCTGAACCCTAAACAAGCCCTAAACCCTAAGCCCTAAACCCTAAATCACGAAACCCCATGACCCTCCGAGTAGCAACTATCAATATGATTCAGGAACAACAGGCAAAAATCATTCCAGACCTTGCCTTGAACCTCCACGGAAAGGGGTTCAGGGTTTACGGATTTAGGGATTAGGGTGCTTCAGGGTTTAGGGTCTACGGTTCAGGGCTTAGGGTTTAGGGTTCAGGGTTTAGGCTTTAGGCTTTAGGATCTAAGGTTCAAGGTTTAGGGTCTAGGGCCTCTGAACTCTAAACACGAAGCACAAATTACAACCATCGCAACAGCAAGGTATTCCTGGGACGTAAGTGTTTGCTAAACTGGTGCAATCTTCCTAAACCTACTTATGTACCCCTAGACATCCCTGTATAACCCCTGTATACTCCTCTTATACTCTGCGTGATCTCCATATCATTTAGGACCCCAAACCCTCCAGCCCAGGATAAATATGAATTGCATAGGGAATCCAAGGCAAAAGCAGCAAAGAGTTATGGTTTAAGGAAATGAAAGGCAAAAGCAAAAAGACCACCTGCTCAAAACCCGCCCAAAACTCCGGACATGAACCCTAGCTTATAAACCCCTAAACCCTAACCTCTAAACCCTAAACCCTAAGCCCTAAACCCTAAAACCCTAAACCCTAAACCCTAAACCCTAAGCCTTGCCTGCACATGAGTCATGGTCCACTGGGGCTCAATTCCTTCCTTCTCGGCCAAAGATCCCGGCTTCACAGCCTTGATACCTTACGGTTGAGGCTTAGGGTTTGGTTTAGGGTTTAGGGTTTAAGGTACCTTGCTTTGAGGATCAGGTAACTGCACGTCTTCCAGGGTTTACGGGGGTTCTTAACCTACTTACATCATTCCTTATGCTCCAAGCAGGCACCAAGGGGTGGGGAAATGGGTCGTAGAATCTTGTGACTCTCAAAATTACTCTCATTACTATCACTACTATTTTTACTATGTTCACTATTATCACTACTATTAATATTACGACTATTATTACGATTATTACTATTATTACTATTATTGCTATTATTACTATTATTACTATTGTATCTATTCTATCTATTATGTACATTGCTTCCGTTACTACAACTACTACGATCACTATGGTTACTAGTCTATATGCGGGATTGCTTGGAGGACCTTTTTTCGCTTTCCTCACTGAGCGCTGTGTATTTGACCTTGGGCTAAAGCTTTCCTGTAGCCACCTTTGACCTTTAACAAAAAAGTCTTTAGGGTTTAGGGCTTATGTTCGATAATTCCTTAGGGTTATACGACAATAAAGAAGAAAAAATCACAAGGATGCTACAGTATTTCAGACTTCACACGGAAACCTCACGGTGAGGATTTAGGGTTTGGCTTTAGAACAGGAGGTAGGGCTCAGGAGCAGCACCAGCAGCAGAAGAAAAAGCACTAATAATAACAGTACTAGTAGTAGTGGTAGTAGTGGTAGTAGTAGTAGTAGTGGTAGTAATAATAGTAGTAGTAGTAGGAGGTGGTGGTGGTAATAATAGAAACAGTAATAGTAATAGTTATAGCAACAGTAATAATAATAGTAACATAGTAATTATAATAATAATAACCCTATCCGTTTCCGACCGCGGTTTTTGCCCCATTTTTTGCACTTAAAACCTGCATTTCGGTAGCTAACACATTTATCGGCCTCGTCTCGTTTTCAGAAAGCGTTGAATTTTGGTTTCGGATTTTTGCATGTCTGCGCGGGCGAAACCACAGTTTCGGCAACATTGTTTGGTGACTTGCCTTCAAATTTGCAAAAGCGGCCCTTCCGAGCTTTAACGCGTTTTTGACATCTTTCTGTTTTCGACTTCACAGACTCCTCTTTTTTTTCCGGTCGCGCACGCTGAAACTCCCAGCGTTCGTGATTCGTTGGATGCCTTCGCCTTTGTTTTGCGCACCGGGAAACACCAAACGTTTCGTTTTTTGGGACGCGTTTCTCCGAGAACTTTTCCGTTTTTGGCTTTGTGGGTTCCACGCTGATGCATGCTCAGATGTTTTTTCATGCCACTGCTGGTAGCAGATATAGTACCGTGCGTTTTCATTTTCGACGTGTAACTGTTAAACGTGTAGAGGCCTTAGAGCCCTCAAAAAGCAAGCGCTTCCTAAAAAAAATGGACGGATTTCGTTCCAGCTTCCATGCTGCCGTATGCTCAAAAACCCAGTTTCGTCACGTTCGAGGACATTATCCATGCCTCCGTTCTCTGGTGAAAAATCGGAAGCGACAGCGTGGCACCCCAAAGGCCCCTTGTCAGAAAAGAATACAGTGAACACATGAAAGCCTTCGGGCCCGCTTCCAAGAAAAAAACGAAGTATAAGCATGTAGACCCATGGATCCTTGCAACTTTATGGACGAACCAAACGTACGCGACTTACTTACCGAAAGCCCGGATTCTTGAAACTTACGATTACTTGTTTAAAGAATTTGTGCCATGCAAAAGTGTTCAAATATCTTGGAAACTAATTTCGGCCCGAAAAAACATCGTCGTCATCGTCATAGCCATCGCCATCGCCGTCGCCGTTGCCGTCAGAGTCGCGGTCGCCGTCGTTGTCGCAGTCACAGTCGCAGTAGCACTGCCAGAGGCAGTGGCAGGAGCAGCAGGAGGAGTAGTAGTAGTAGTAGTAGCAGCAGGAGTAGTAGTAAGAGGGAAGCCATACACAACCCGCGCGAGGTTTTGGTCCACTTCTGAGGTGCGCTTGTGACCAGGATCATAATGTTTGGGGTGTTTGTAAGGGTACCCTCTTTTTGGGAAACCCTCATGTGACAACCCAAGGCCAAAACCTTCAATCCCACATCTTGCTCAGAACCTCGAGTCTCAACACTGCTGTAAAATTCGGGATTGGTTTGGAGCGCTGGCCATCCGAGTCCCACTTTAAGGACTGAAACCGAAGCTGAAGGACAGCAACGCTATAGTTTATCTATAGAACTACCTGGAATCCAGAACCATGATCTTGGCAGTTATTTAGGCCTGTATAGTACCCTGCTTCCCTGCTTCAGGATTCCCTGGCAGCATCCAGGCTACAAAGCGGAGTAGTCTTGAAGAAATCCATGCCCAACGGCTTCATCGTGAAGACAACATCCTGCATAGTGGTTGTGGGTGAGGGTTTAAGGTTCAGAAAGCTCAGGATTCAGGAGCTGCAGATTCTAGAGCGCATTGGTGTATAAAAGATCATCCATGGATATTGGTGGGGGGACGGGCTGAGAAGTTCCACCCTTGCGAAGCGATGGTAAGTTGGGGGCGTTGCTGTGGCTTCGTAGTTGTCGCGTTCATGGTCATATTCGGGCGAATGGCTGTTGCTAATAACATCGCTACTGGGTTGCTGTTCAGGGACTTAGACTGTGACTAAGCTACTATAATCAGAAAACATATTATGGTAACTTAATTGGAGTTCCTTAACAGCAGCCCAAGAAGTCATGGTCGTTGTAGTGCTTGACTTGGTGGATAGTAGGGATTGAAGGAGTAGAATCCCTATATAATGTATTCGAATATTGTCTAGCAACCCTAAGCCCTGAACCCCAAACTATGGACATTGTGGTGGTTGAGACTGCAGAGGAGGTCGTAATGTTCGCGGTGGCGCTGGCGCCGGCGGAGGCGGTAGATTTGTTAGCAGCCGTAGCGGCACTAGAAGTAGTAAGGGCTGAGCTGGGCCTCATACTTTTCCTGCGTTTAGAGCTGGAAAAATGGGGGTTGCTGTTAAGGAACTTGAATTAAGTAACTATGATCGGGAAATCCTGTTATTTACTATACGTGTACCCATATCATGGTAACTTAGGGGGCTATGGGTGCAGGTGCAGGGCCCGACTTCCCGAAAAAAAATCGGATGTTTTCGGAGCACGTGCAGGGTGTTGGCTCTGAAGTTGCAACTGCCCGCCTCCTATTCGCTGCAAGCCAGTCTAACCTTCGAGCGTTCTTTGAAGTGTTTAGGGTTTAGGGTGTACCAACGTGCCCCAACGTTTCAGTGAGGTCATATGTCCATGGCGTCCCGACCAGTAACCCAACCCCCGATCAGCCTCAACCCCGAAACCCTAACCCTAATTCTAAACTCTAATCCCTAAACCCTAAACCCTGAATCCCACTGAACTCTAAGCCCTCAATCCTAAGCCCTCATCCCGAAACCCTAAACCCTAGGCTTTTCATCCTAAGCCCTAAACTGTTCCGAATGCCTTGGTGCTTCCATCTGGCAGCCTCAGCTCATCAGTGAGAAGCAATATGAGAATTCCCGTTTAGGGTTTAGGCTTTAGGGTTTAGGGTTGTAGGGTTTAGAGTTTAGGGGTTATATAGGGATGATGGAAAAGAAAATGGAAGCTACTATTTAGGGTCTAGGGTTTAAGGTTTGGGAATCAATATGGGAATTTCCAAAATTTAGTAAAAGGGCTATGAGGGTCATATAGGGGTTATATAGGGACTATATAAGGGTTGTATAGGGGCTTTATATGGGCTATATAATGATAATGGAAAAGAGAATGGAAGCTACTATTTGGGGTTTAGGGTTTCAGGTTTGGGAATTTCCCAAAATTAGTGGTACCTTTTTGGGTGGTCCCTATAATAAGGACTATACTATATAGGGGTCTATATTGGGGTACCGTAATTTTTGGGAAGCTACCACATATGAACCATAGGGTTCACGGTTTATGAAGTAGGGGGTTAAGGATTTTAGGGGGTTTCGGGGGTCTAGGGGGTGTCGGGGGTTTAGAGGGTTTAGGGGGTTTTGGGGGTTTAGGAGGTTTAGGGGGTTTAGGGGGTTCAGGGTTTAGGGGGTTTAGGGGTCAGGGTCTCGGACTTGGGGTTAGGGTGGAGAAGAATAGAAATAATCAACGTAATATGCTTAGTATTAGGACGAATAATCAGAATAGGGTCATAGTAATAAGACCCGTGAAGATAACGAAAAAAGGAAGACTTAACAGTAGTAATAGGGGTCACGAGGCCTTCTGAGATTTTCCCTGAATGGGAGAAAGGAACGTAGATACCTGTATGAAACTAGGATCTACGCACTACGCATTAATGATATCACATGCAATTGAGAAATTTCTCCCTGCGTTCCCAAGGAGACCCTCTGCAATCCCTATTAACCCCTGGAACTGGATTCAGACTTTTGACTGACGCAAGTCCACTGCAGGACTTTGCAGCGGATGGGCAACTTTTGAAAAGACTTGAAGTCGACTGTACGATCGCGGATAATATGGGGACTACTATAGAAGGATCCGTTCCTACATTCCCTAAGCCCTAGGGTTTGGGGCTTAGGGTTTAGAGTTCTAACAACGGCGGTCCTCATGCGAAGCACTCGTGTCTCTTGGGAGGAGGCATTTGCTTCAATCATGCCTGGGATGTTCAAAGTGTGTTTTGAGTACTTCCCTGAATTGGGTCTCCTTATATATCCGAACAGACATTAACCCTTTTATGGTATGGAGCAAACCTTTGTAATCTCCCTTTAAAACTAAACCATGTATTTCTGGTACGAGACCTGCCTCAAGCAGAAGAGGTTGAGACGTCCTTCTCCCTGCGTAACCCCTACTGATCCCAGATCATATTCCGCCCGCACAATTTGCGCTTGGGTTTAGGTTTAGGGTCTTGGTTCTTGCTTGAAGTCAGGATACCCCTGTATACACGAAATGTGTCCTCATCACAGGGATAGAAAACGAAGACCAATGACGTTTAGGAAGACCAGCTTCCCCGTATAAGGTTTAGGGTTTAGGGTATAGGGTTTCCAGAAATAGGAGACCCTATGTAAACCCCAATACTAGCATCCTTACTTATTGTAAGGCTCAAACAAATGGTTGAAAACCCTGACCCCTACATATCCTTGTATATCCCCACAAATCCCTTTATCTAACTGCTGTATATGGAGGGGGAGCCCAGCATAGACACTAAAATACGATGATCCTTATTATGGGACCGTCAGAACCCTAGTTTTCGGAAACCAAAACCCTAAACCCTAGACGCCCCTACATACCTATATACAACCTCTATATCCCCTGGAAACCCTAAACCCTAAACCCCCTATATCCCCTAAAAAACCCAGAAGTAAGGGTAGTCAAAGGGCTTGAAAGTGAAGGTGACGCCATCCGGGCTCAGGGCTCCAGGCGTTGGCCTCAACAATTTAGAGGTCAGGGTGGTCAGGGTTTAGGGTTTAGG
>CAJNIZ010011022.1:0-11460 GCA_905231905.1 Symbiodinium pilosum | reverse complement strand
TTGGGCTTGGTGAGAAAATTTGAGAATTCCCAAAAAAAAACGAGAAAAAAATCCAAAAAAAAAAGTTGGGCCAAAATCAATTCGGCAGGGAGGTGCCGCAGGACATTTGCATTTGTTGCATAAGGAAGGTGCGACCGGGGATGCATGCAGAACTTGCGGCTCAGAGCAGTCTCACAGGCGATTCAGTCTTTGTAGATCTGGTAGTTTAGATTTGACACAAGGTACGTGCAGTGTTGAAAACCTGCTAACGGTGTTGAAGAAAACTGGCGTCACGCCAACGTCAAGACACATTGCAGGAATCTCAGCCCACAACCACTGTCATTCGCAGACTCGATATGAGCACACGCTCTTGAAATAATCTTGCCCATCAGAATGTGCAAATGACCGATGCAGACGAAGATGCTTGCATCGAGAAGGCGCGCCACATTATCCGGTCAAGGTTCAATCCCCCTGTGGAGAGCTAACACATCGCTGTACTCTGTTGCTGTTCGCTTCGCATTGCAGTTTTCAGATTTTTGGCCGTCGATTTCAGCCGGTCCATCGTACGCGCAGCATCCCCAATCTTAGGACGACCCACCACCAGTGTCTCACTAAAGACTAAGCATGCTTCTCGTTGGTCTATGCTACTCCTTTTCTAATCTATCTGGCATGAAGAGAAGACCATGGCATGCGAGCCATTTCAAACTAAATCTACCACTCACTCACAGGTTCCCTTTGAGTGCTTCCGCGCCTGGTTGGATGCAGCATGGGTCCGACCAGATGAGGCAGAATTTGCACAGACTCAGGGGATCTACCGCCATTATTTGAACTCGGGGCCGCATGTCTTCATCAGGTCAATACAGTGCTTTCATCAGGCTTTTAGTGCCATGTTGCACCTGTATGTATTCCTTAAAAGCCAAAACAGATCTCAGACCAGAGAGACCATTGTAGGCAGGGCTTGTTCTCCAAGGCGCAGTCATCGTGCACGGAACACGAAACTGCAATTTATGGCAACCGGAAAAGCAGCAGTGGCCGTGGGAGTGTTCTTGTCTGTCCCATCTGGGGTTGTGATTCCTAGAACTGTCCAGGTGCTGCATCTAAAAGGCTTCGGTGCGGACGTACCGGACTTTTTTGACAAGGACCTCTTGTTGGCCGAAGCTGGCGCCAGGTATGTGTGATTGGTGCAGTCTTGCTAGTGCCATCATGCCTCAAGAAGCATTCTTTCCGTCATTGTTCAGCATCTTGATATCTTCGAATCCTTTTCATGGACATCCCTATCCTGATCTTGCAGCAGTCATGCATCACAGTCCCTTTCTGGCGCCCATCACGAAAGGATCACGGGATGGAGTAGGTGGCCGGAGAGCCTTTGGTGTCATCCAAAGTTTTCAAGTATTTACGCGGTGACCACCTCACTAAGTTCCCACGCAGTCCAGAGACTGCAGCTTTCGGGATTCGTCTCCGCAAGGGCAAAGGCAGCAGAGCAGTCACGCAGTGTCTGAGACAAGGGTTGCGAATCTCAACGCTGCTGGAAAGATGGCAATGAAATTTATGTGTGTTCCTGCTGGGGCTTCTCTCGCGCCATAGTTGAAGCTCCACAGATGAGTTCGGCTTTCTGAATGTAGAAGTGCGGAGGTCCGACCTCATCATGCACACTTTGCAAGGTGTGCATCCACGCTTAGTCTCGGGCAAGCATAGATTGCAAACATTGCCTGGTCTCGGAAGGAGGCAGTAGCCGCAGCAAGCCAATGCTCTTTGCTGGTGCCGTGGCTGATGTGTTTGTGTTTCGATCCAGCAGCATGAAAGCAATGACTTTCGACTTTCCCCAAGGTGTGGGATGGCGATGATTATGAAGAGACAAGCTTCACCAGACTGATTCCTCAGTACCTGAGATCCAGAGACAATGGGCGAGTCGTTGCATTCAGGCTGGCTGTGGCTTGACTTGCACGCCTCAATACTACTTCTCCAGGATATCCCAGTCAAAAAATACCAAATGTTGGGGACACCCACCCATACAGACCTGCGAAAGCCCGAATCAAATCAGCCTGAACAGGATAGGCGATTCCCTGGAGAGCTTCAGCCAAAGCTGGAGGGAGGCGTGAACAGCGCTTTTTTCAGTCTTTCGCGATCTAGCTGGGGGTGTCCATGAATTAGGGGTCCGCGGGCGGATCTGAAGCCTGTTGCAAAAGGGGTCCCGTTTTGGCGGACTATAGTAGATCAGGCGTCTACTCGGGGCTCCCCTGTTTTTAGAAACTCCCATGTTGAGCCGTTCTTTGCAGAGAGATCAGGAGCCACGAATAAAAAGCATATTTGGTTCAAACTGCCCTAATGTAAACTCTCGCAGGCTGGTGTGCTACCTTGTGAAATCACATTCACCAGATTCTCGAATTTTTGTGCCAGTCAGTTGTGACACCTGTGGTGATGCGTTGGGGGTGCCGCTGTTTGCAGGTCGCTTCTGCACATCCCGGCCGCATGGCCGTTGTGCCCGTTGACCCTGAGAACCTCATGGATCGCCTTAGGCGCTATGAAGAGGAACTGAAGCCAACTCCTTAGTTTCATGAGTTCTTCTTGCCTCCTGACATCAGCACATGCTGCCAAGGGACATGCCGCCAGCACGTCAGCGGTATGTGATGCTCGGCCGCCTGGCTATCGAGGCAAAGCTAGGCTGGTAGGGTTTTGTGGTGCTGCAAAGTCACCTTGGAATGGAGGCGAGTGGAGCTAAACAAGTTGTTGCACTTGGTGGCGGAAGCATCAGCCAAAAGGAGGCTGAGCTCAGTTGCGGAGAGGACGGAGCTTGCTGCCCTATAGACGCGCAGCCCGAATCTTCCGTAGAGTGCAGGGCTGCGCGGCCGGTTTTAACGAAGCAGTCCTCTGAGCTTTCAGCATGGGTTCAGAAAGAATTTTCAAGTCTTTCAAGCAGCAACTTCTGCCGGAAATTATCGCACAAACACTGGCGTTGCCGACTCAGTGTCGTATCGCTTCTGCCAGGACATCTTCTGGACAGTTTTCGCTCTCAGCCGCGGAAAACCTGAGCAGCTTCTCGGCGTCAAAGCTGGAGCACTTGCTAGAGCAGCGCAGTTTTGCTAGTAGCTGTGCTGCTTTCAGGGCACCTACTCTGATGGACTGGGCTGCAGCCAATCCCAAAATTGCGAAGCTTGTGGGCGGTCAGGACTGCAAATTGCCAATCCAGCAAATCAAAACAGGCGCGTTCACTTGGCAGCGTGAATGACGTGGTGCAGGACCCGGAACAAAAGCTTGGCTTTTTTACCGACTCCGGCAAGGAATGGTCGGAGCAGCACAAAGTGCCGCAAAGCCCGCGAGGTTCTGCCAGACCTGGCTAACCTTGAGTTTGTGCACTGACGGTCGCTGTGCTCTTCAGTGAAATGGAGATGATTGCAGTGTTTCTGGATATTCGGCGGCGATGTGCTGACCAAAGTACAGCTTCAGTCTGTCCTTTTGTGACTTATTCTGTTTCACCCAGGGTCCGTGGCAAGGACCCGGATTTTCGGTCGTATCAGCTCCAGGACGTGATGCGCCAGCGCACTAGTCAACCTAAACATGCTTGCCCCTCAGATCTGGATTTGAGACTACTCGCGATTCAAGCATGTCCTGTCTTGCAATCGCAGTTGCGACCAGCGTTCAGCGTTCGGAAAAGCATGTGTTGATCAGAGGAAGGTTTTCGCTGGCAACATGTAGCTTGCGACTTGTCGCAAATTCGCACTTATATTGTGGCTCTCGAGGGCTTAAAGATACGTTGATGTGCTGTTGGGGTTTCGAGGAAGAGGCACGGGCAACGAGTACAATAGCGTGCCGCGCTTCAGCTGTGTGACTTGGCTCTCGGGCTCGTGGGAGGAATGCGCGTTGACGCCGCGGAGTTTGTGCCGTTTGCTGCTGCCTCCAATGATGACGCGTGGACAGGCAGCTCACATCCGTCAATGCCGGGCTCTCGGACTATGAAGCTCAAATAGCTTCTTGCTTCACTACGAAGCACTTCAAGTCCGCTTCCCCGTAATCGGTATGTTGGCCCCAGGTACGGTGGTGGAGTCGGGGCTGCAAGCGGGTTGTCTGCAGACAGTCCAGCATTTGTTCCTGGTGCACAGGACATGTTCTCCAGTTGTGTTGAGGGTCCTGCCCAAATCAAAGCATTTCAGGTTCCAGCAGTTGAAAAGTGTTGAAAACAAGCGACCACAGCCAGAAGAAGTCATGGCTAGTTACAAGTGAAGCAAAAGGTACCTGCACTTGGGAAGTTGTGCTTACAGTTGGCCCTTGTTTTGAGAGGATGTGACAGCCTGGCAGACAGTGCCGCCTTGGGAGGCGTGCCGCCTTGGATTCTCAGAGGTACCTTTGGTCAGACTTTGTGGTCAGGGGTTTTCAATATTTCTGTAGGTATGCCCAGGCTTCTTGTGCGAGTAGCACGACGCAGATAGAAAATGTCATTTTTCAGTGGCCCGGGAGGTTTGGCAAGCCGGTCGAGACCACAGCGCGCCAGTGGCAGAGCCCCTTCCTTGAAATTCTTGGCTGCTGACAGTATCATCACGTATATGGCCGCCATTTCCATGGACATGCGATGCTGACTTGTTGAATTTAGGTACGGTGCTGCGATGCCAGAGTGCACTGAAACGGCACCGATTGTCACTTATGTTGATGAGGCCTTTCCTCTGAGAGCGGTAGGTAAAGGGTCGTGAGGTTAATCAGCCGTCTTTATGCAATCGTCAGGAAACGTTTCTGACTCCTCAGCTCTTGGAAGAGATGCCTGAGCTCGCTGCGCACTCCATGCATTCGCTGCCTTTGTCTCCGAAGCCCGATAGAATTTGAGCTAGAATGAAATTCCCTTGGGTACCCAACGTTTGTGCACACATTGCTGGAGCAGTGGTCAAAGGTCCGGAAAGGAAGCTCCAGATGACGGCAACCTTCCAGAAGCTTGGCCGCAAAACTGTGGCCGTTGCGTCGGCACCAGAATCCTTTTGTGCAACGGCCAAGGAATCCCCGGAGAAGGAGTTGCTAGCCCAGAAGTTCTGAGAAGAGCTGCGCAGATTGCCTTGTATGGCTGACGTTCAAGCTCAGGCTGCTATTCTCGCACAGCCATGCAAGCTTCAGCGGCAGCAGCCAAGCCGCCACCACAGAGGAGCCATCTCGCCATAGCGAGCTAACAGGCCAGGAAAGCAGCTGGAATAGCAGTAGTAACAATAGTAGTAGTAATGAGAATAGCAATAACAATTTACAATAATAGTATAATAATAGTAGTAGTAATGATAGGATTAGTTTACAATAATAGCAATAATGAAAACAATGGTAATACTAATACTGTGATGGGGCCCCCAGATCTACATCTCTTGTGCACTGCACTGCGTTGCAGGCACTGGCTGCGCGACCAGTAGCACATGTCCATCCGCAACTACTGGCTCTTGCGCCGGCGTGCTGAGCGTGCATGGCCGCAAGCTCCATTGGACACTGACAGGAAGAGATTGCCCAATCCTTGGCTAAACATGGCTGACCTAAGAGATAATCTAAGGTTGAAACCATGGGCCCCTAGTATGGGCCTTTAACCCTGGGATCCTTGTATACCTACTACATACCCTATATGTACCCTTAAGGGTCCCTGAAAAAGGTTAAGGCCCATATGAGGGGCCCATACTTATAACCTAAGAGATAATCCCAGTTCAAGCAAGGCCAGAGCTGCAATGATCTCTTCTTGCTGGACGAGTGGCCTCAAGGCGAAGGCTGAGACAGCATTACTCCCAGGAACGGGATAATATATTATACTCTAAGGTACTATTATTACAATATACCCTATTTCTACCATAATATACCACAACATACCCCTAAGCCTTATATTGAGGAGTAACCTCCAAATTTCAGCATTTTAGCCAAGCAACGAATCTCCTGGCCGCTGGGGTTGTCATGTGGAGCTGATTCAAATTGCCGAACTGCTGGACTACGGTTTTGCAGCAACTTTTGGCCAAGGCAGCACAAGGCAACTGCCCAAATGTTGCAAACGCAACTTGCACACAAGTTGTGGGCGTGGCAGCCGTTAGAACACAGGCAGGACACTGTGTCTTTCTAATTCTAGGATCACAGCCCCATTCCGCAATCAAACTAAAGTATTGAGTAGAGAGCTGCCTTAGCATCCCTGGCCTAGTAGGCAGCCATTTGCCCTGGGCGGCCTCAGCGCCGCAAGTTTCAGCGGACTGTCCATGCTTGCCGTGAGGGCACAGCCTGCTGCACAGATGAACACACAGCTTCGGAGATGCTGGGACGCAAGCAGCGCCAGCCTGACCTGCGGATCCCGAAGTTGGACCTACACAAGAGGATCAAGAAGTCCAATTCTTGGAAAGCGGCCCTACATCTCCTCTACTCTGGACAGCGCGGTGTCCTCGCATGCACGGCAGCCTTGAGCAAATGCAGCGGTTTTCAGTGGAGGTATGCTCTGAGTGTGTTGTCGGACTTCGCTGCCTCTTCTGTGCGAAGCAGCACGATCACGTACAATGCTGCCACCAGCGCATGTGACAAGGGCCGACGCTGGCAGAGCGCATTGCACCTGCTGGGCAAGCTCAAGCTAAGTGGCATGCAGGCCGACGCTTTCTCCCACAACTCGATCATAAGCGCTTCAGAGAATTTTCCACAGTGGCAAAGTGTCGCTGTGTTCCTTGATGGCATGAGACACGCGACCATCCTGGCAGAGCCTCGGCCAAAAATTGAACATGCCGTGCAATTGGCTTGAAAACGTTAGTTTCTGTTCTTTTCTCAGGACAGCATCACCTTCAACTCAGCAATTACCGCCTTAGATAAAGGCACCAAGTGGTGTGATGCCATTTTTGAGTTGGAGAGTATGTGCTGGTGCTCCTGCCGACCGAATGCTCGCACCTGAGCTTGCCCTCATCAATAATAGTCACAATAGCGTTAGTTTCTTGACCACATTGCAAACTGGACAAGGTCGTGACCTGCAGTGCGGCTTTGAGCAGCTCTACGAAGGTGGAATCCTGGTTTGGGGCATGGCAGCTCATGAAGCAGATGAAGATGCGAAAGATGCAGATTTCGGTCGTCAGTTGTGGTGCGGCCATGAGCGGTTGCGAGAAAGCAGCTGCATCTTGGCCTGCAGCTCTTCAGCTCCTGTCGCGAATTGGCAATGATGGCCATGCGCTGAATGTTATTACGTTGAGCGCAAGCATCAGTGCTTGCCAGAAAAGTGCCCGTTGGAGCACCGCTGCCAAACTTTTGGCGGGTATGGGGGCCATCTCTGTGCAAGCCGACGTGCCTGTTTGCAACGCACTCGTTGCTTCGTGTGCCAAAGCGACCCACTGGATCCAAGTGCTAAGCTGCCTGGACTCTTGCACCTCCTCACCTCTGCAGCAAAACGTGGCGACGTACAACTCAGCACTAGCGGCTTTTGAAAGTGGGGGGTGGCAGGAGGCATCCTCCATACTCAGGTGCATGAGATCCCTGACCTTGAAGGAAGATGTGATCACGCACACCTCTGTGTCGAACGTGTTCGAAAAGGTTCTGCAATGGCGACGTTCGTTGCATAGATTGCGCATGCTGAGGACCGACAGGCCAAACAACCAACATACGGTCAGTCTTTTACATCTTAATTCTATTGTGAGCGCATGTGCACGTGCAGAACACTGGTCCATGGTGACTTGGACATGTAGTGTGCTTTTGTGTTTAGGATGGGGATAAGACTTCCGATCACTGTGAGTGACGAGTCAGGTGCATTGCCCTGTGAGACACTTAAGGTCACATCTATGCTTGGTTCCATGCAGAACGAAGGGTTCGTGCCCGACCTCGTCACGTGTAATGCAGCATTGGCTGCATTTGAGAGAGGGCAATCAGGCAAGGCCATGGCAGTCTTTGACCTGGCATTGGCCAGCAGTCTGCAGCCCAACGAGATAACCTGCAACGCTTTGCTGTCATCCTGTTCTAATGAGCACTCGTGGCTACCCGCCCTGGAGCTGTATGCTTGGATGCAGAATGTCAGCATGGAGACAAGCATCATCTCCCATGACATGGCCGTTTTATCTTGCTGTGCTGGCAACCAGCACCGTCTTGCCCTGCAGGTGCTGTACTCTGTAGAAACACAGTACTCATCCCTGCTGCGATCTTGGAAGGCTAGGTGAACAGTAGCCAGCTAACTTCCCACACATGTCGAAGAAGCCTGGAGACCCAAAAAGCCTTTGCCAGTGAGTGTGTCTGACACGGGTGGGTAAGCCCGTATAGACTTCCATACACATTTGGGAGCGGCATGACAGCCCTATGAGAACTACCATCCTGCAAGCTAACCACCGTGGAAGGTTCTAGCAGGGCTGCAACAAAGCTTCTCCTTTCGGCGATGCATCAACCAGATGGAGAGCAAAGCTTCGGGTTGACCATGTCTGGCAGCCTGAAAAGGGTTTCCCCGCAGAACAGCACTGGCCTTGCGGGCCCTGAACCTGATATACCTGATCCACAAGCGCATTTGCAGCAGCACATCTTCAAAACCGCAGCTGCGCTGCACACTTAACGAAAAGCCGTATCGATTGTTTGCACCCGGCCTGATGATGCTCTCAGTATGTTTGTACAGGCGTTGAGAGCCCCAGATTTGTGGTGGCAGGCCACTGTGGGTTGCAGTCTCCATGCATTTTTGTTGAATGAAAGATGCCTGGGCTCATGAAAGGTGTGCCTCTAAGAATGATTTTCTTTCCGGCCGGTGCTGCGCTCACGGGAGAAGGCGATTGCGCTGTTGGCGTGCTTTGTGAGGACGGGACAAGTCAGCGAGACAAAATGTACGATGGAATTATGGTCGCAAACAGTAAAGCGGACCTCATAGTACAACCTTATGATATTCGGACGTGCTGAGCTTCAGAATTGCAGGACAAAGCCAAATTGAAGTTCGAGTTGTTTCTGAACGATCGGCGGAGCGGCACCAAGGTAATGCTTGGCCAGAAGTTCAGTCCCTTGGCAGCTCACATAAAACTAGCACAGGGCTCAGCTGGCAAAAGCATATCTTTCCACCAAGCAGCTCAATGTTCCCACTCAGTAAGCGAAGCTCTTGTACAGAAAGGCCTTGCTCCCAATAGCCGAAACATGATTTGGCAGTCTGGTTGTGGCATGAGGGGGCGTTTTTGTTGGGAGTGGTGGTACCCGGTAATAGTTTTGCCCGGTGTTGCCCTGCATAGAAAGCGCATGGGGGCGGAAAATTTGTTCCTTGACAACCAAGGCTGCGATTTTCGAAGCTTGGCTTCATACCAAGAGGGAAGCGCTGCATCCATGATGTGTAGTTGCTGCTCTCCGAAGCAAATTTTGACCTTTGCACATCCCTTCTGAAGCGCCTGCAGGAAGACCGGACTTCTCCAGCGAGGCAGACATGATCACTGTTGGGCTTGAGGTCTACAGCAACCTGACGCCTGATTGCAAGCTAGCTTTAGGGTCTCCTTTGTTTTCCAAATCAGCCCAGATTCTTGTGATTTCTGCATTTGAGGTTCTATTTTGGCTTCTCCTAAGCGAGATGCATTCGGCGCAATATACTGGCAAAGAGAGATGAAGCGAGCAAAAGTTCTCTTCAAACTGACTCATGTAAGCGGAAGTTGTGTCACAATTGCATATTCCCAAGTCGAGGCGGCGGCAATTGATTTTATCAGTAGATGTATGGATATGTTCTGAAGATGTACTAGAAAGAGAAATTGATTCAATCGAAAAAAAATGAAAACATTCGAAACATATTCATCCATCGGCTTCTATTTCATAATACCTCAATAAAACGGCGCGGCCACTATGTTTCTGATGGTCTGTGGGTCTGTCGGTCTATGAGTCTGTCAGTGGATCTGTCAGTTTTTTTTCGGTAATCTGTCGGTCTCTCATTCTGTCGATCTAACGTTCTCTGAAGTCTGTTTGTTCGTCAGTCTTTCAGTCTATCAATGTCTCCGACAAGCGGTCTGAAAAAGCAGGTCCGTCGGTCTAGCAGCCTATCAATCTTTCAAAAAATGAATCTAGCGATGAGGCTGCCGGGGTGTCTGTCTGTCCGTATCCCCCACCCTAAGGAAATGGAATTTGCAAGGGGCCCGCCGCCTAGATACCAACTGTCAGGTTCCATTTTCTGTCGTGAATTGCAGTGGGATGTGTCGTGTCTGGGAAAATGGAACCGGAGAGGCGGCGGGTTCATAGTTCCATTATGGTTCCCTCATGTTGCAGCCGTGGGGTTGAAAGTCCGCAGTATTGCGTTGCGCTCGAGGAGCCAATTTCATGCATCAGTTGGGGGCCAGAGGCGAGCACTTGTGGAACATGGGTGCCCGCAACATTCTGATGGGGAGGCGAAGCTTTGGAAGTTCCATTTTCCTGCGCCTCTCCCCCTTTAGCGTGGGGGATCTGTCCGTGAATCGGTCTGTCAATCTGTCGATGTCATGATGTCTCTCTCTGTTTGCCGATTTGCCACGAAAACGTGGGCCTAGCCCCGACGTCGTGAGGTGGTTACAAGCCTTGATCGCTGTTCCCCATCATGTCAAAGAATGCTCCTGCTTGTGATTTGATAGTCTGAAACTTTACATGTATACATCTCCTGCGAATGGGAATATATTCGCTCCCGGTCTTTGCATACAAAGGAAAATGAAGACTTGCTGATTTTGTTATTGCTATGCTCTCCACAGTGCCTGGTGATGGTGGCCCCTTTGGGGCCTTCAAGCTGCGCAGCTGCCACTCAACAATTCTGTTTTTTTTTTCATAGTGGCATCGTGCGACTTTTTGTTTGGCTCAGTTCGCGTATGATAGACAGAGTCCCTGCCCCTGGCCCTTGCAAATGCTGCGCGGGGGTTGGTCCCATTGTTTTGAAGTGGGAGGCCATAGCGGGTTTTTGCATGGAGCTCCAGCGCCATCTTTGGATGCGTGTCAGGCTATGAAAACATGAAGGACCAGCCGATGCATTCGGCTGCAAGCTGATCGTTGCAAATGTGTTTTCTCGAAGGCTTGGTGTGCACAAATGTTTTACGTTGATCTGTAATCCAGCCCTCCATTGCATCCGTGTGCTTCTGACGACTCCAGGTGCAGTTTTGCGCCATCAACTATGGGTGCAGCTTGGAAGACTTGGCAAGCATAGTTTTTGTTCTTTGGCTTTTTTCTGCACCAGGTGATGCACATGTGAGAATATCAACTTGTGATCCATGGTGGTCGCTCACCCAAGCTCAAAAAGTTCAAGGTCAGCACATCCTCAAGTCCTAGACAGCATTTCCCGCTTCAGAACGGCGCGAGCGTAAAAGCTGAAAGCAAGCTGGATCAAGGTCACGAGATGAGGGGGTTTCCCGCTTGATGACCGTGGATCATGGTTCAATCGCGTGTTTCACTTTCATACAACGAAAACGACGAAAAGGAGGAGGAGGACGACGACAACGACGACGCCTACTGCTACTGCTGCTACTGCTACTGCTACTGCTACTGCTGCTACTACTACTGCTACTACTACTACTACTACTATTCCATTCCAGCACAGCCAGTCTATCCGAGTCGGCTTGTGAACAGCTA